>QYAL01000070.1:267503-541699 GCA_003988805.1 Ploettnerulaceae sp. D365
ATTCCTGTACTCCCATACAGATTCCTGATGCTCAGTAGTCGATGCCAAGGTGGAAGCATCCCTGTTCACGTGACCTAGTTATCCTATTATTCCCACAGTACTGTAGTAGTGGGGTAAAAAGACCCAACGACCATCAGTCCAGTCCAGTTATCTGCAGCCATTGATTTAGGATAATTAGGCTGAATAGAGAAGGAAATAACAGGTTTTGAATGGATAGTCAGTCCCGTCGATTGATTCCTACTTTTCGAAAAAAGAAGAAAAAGAAATCCAATAGAGAAGAATCTTTCCTACTACTTACTCTATCTGAGTTTCGTTTTTGGAATAAGTGCCACTTTTTATTGTATAGTCAGTCAGACAAGCAGAGATGATACCCTCAATGAAAGATAACAAAGCAGTGAAGATGCTCAAAGCAGCAGAGGAAGGAGGATATGGCGTAATCGGTGTTGTTTCTGTCCGTTGCCTCTCTCTCCCTCTCCTTTCCTCTCTCTTATACCAAAGTACCTTCAACATGCGTCCCAATTGAAGCTTAAAAAACCCAACAGTACAACCTCGAAACAATCACAGCCGTCGTCCGCGCCGCAGAAAAGAAGCGCTCCCCAGCCCAAATCCTCCTCTTCCCCTGGGCCCTCCACTACTCCCCACTCCTCATCCACCTCGCAGCCACCGCCTGCGCAACCGCCAGCGTGCCCATCGCCCTACATCTCGATCACGCGCAGTCGGAAGAGGACATCGTGGCCGCGGTCACGGCAGAGCCAGCGTACTGCTTCGATAGCATCATGATCGACATGTCGCACTACGCGAAAGAGGAGAATCTCGAGCGGACGGAGCGCCTCACGCGTATGCTGCATGCGAAAGGGATCGCGGCGGAGGCGGAGCCCGGGAGGATTAATGGTGGTGAGGATGGTGTGGCCGATACGGGGGATTTGGAGGGCTTGTTGACGGATGTGGAGGAGGCGATGTTGTTTGTGAGGACCGGTATCGATTTCCTGGCGCCGGCGTTTGGGAATGTGCATGGGAATTATGGCGGCGTAGAGAATATTCGGTTGGATTATCCGAGGTAAGTTTAAGTTGGATCGACCGTTTTTCGTTATTCGGGTTTCTTTGGCCCCTTTCTTTTCTGGCTTGGTGCTAGAGTGTGTGAGAGAGTGTGTGGGATTTTCTTTTTGGGTGTTGGCTGGAGGGAACTTTCTCTTCTTCATGGTCGTGTTATGATATCGGGACTTAGAAAGGGGATCTGACTCAAGCGAGGTTGTTGGAATATCGGATGCCATGAAAAACAAACGAGGATGGCTTCAGACCCGGCGACTAACTGTCATCACAGACTTGATAGAATTCGTGCAGCGATCAAGGGCAAAGCGCAATTAGTCCTCCACGGAACGAACACTTTCCCAGATGAGACAATGCGAGGATGTATTAGAGGAGGAATGACGAGGTGTAACGTCAACGAATTGGTCCTGTCGAAATACAACAAGTATGTGGCGGAGAACACGGGTAAAGTGCCTCTGACCGAGTTGATGGGCAAGGGCACGGATTTGATTCAGGAGATGATCGAGTACCAGATGGATGTTATGGGGTCGACGGGGAAAGCCTAAATATCGGTAGCTCGGAGAGACAACATTCGTAGCCATATTTGAAGAAAGAAAGAGAGAGCCTTTGATATGTGTGCACTCTTGACACGTAAGATTCTGGTAGTTGCTACTCAGATTCATGAGCATCCTGCAAGATATGTGTAAATGAAACCTGCCATTGACTTAAGCTGTCTACCTCGGACCTATTATTAATTATGGTATTGTTTGCACACAAAACACCACAGACTCAGACGATGTGCAAACCTGCACTATTAGCACGTTCCCTCTCTCGTACTCTCTCCTTTTCATTAGCATTGTCGACCGCGCTCCCTTTTCGCCGTAAGCCGCCCGCTTTCTTCCTTCTCACTATCTGATACCCCCTGTCAAGTTCAGTCTCGATTGCACATCTAACTTTCAAAGCTCCGACAGCTGGCCAGACGCTCCTTTCACCCCGGAGGATCCAGTAGTCAAGACTAGCCCGAGTAGGCGTTTCAAGCAGGCGGATAAAGTCCGAAGTAGATAACTCTGGGACCACAGTGACGGAGGCTGCTGGGATATGCTCATCCACGAGAAAACGCCTGATTGATAAGGGAAGCAGCCTAAGACTATCAAGCTGTTGCAGGCGATGATGAATCTCCATGGTGATTAATCGAAGAAGACCACCCGTCAAGGATGTTCGTCCACCACGAGAGTAGAGTGGTGATGGACCATGCATATCACTTTGGAGGAACGGCACTAGATATGGCCGAGCTTGGCTAATGATAAAATGATTGACGTTAAATAACTCTGCGATTCGAGAGAAGGGCGAGTCTCGGTCCGTATATGATGCGTGTGTCCAAGGTCGGAAAGTGATTTCCGAGGCAGCAGGCCAAGGAACGATGGCCCCAGAAGCATCTTTACACTTCAGGGTGATTGATCTCCCGTAGAGAGACGGCGTCGATGCATTAGATGCAATTGCAGCCGACCAAATCAGCTGTCCGACGTTTAGCAGGATTTCAAGACATGGATGTAGGGAGAATACTAACAACGTTAGGAGCTGTCAAGTAGTTGAGTAGGTTAGGTACTCCTCCTCGTCCAGTCGTAGCAACCGTGATATTCAGTACTCTTTTTGTCCGGATATAAGCCTCCTCAAAAGTTATGTCTCCAATGTTCGCCCGTACACAGTCCTCTAAGATTGTTACGTCCAAGAAGTAACCTTCGCGAAGGAATCTCCGAATTCTCCTAGTAAGAGTGCTCCACCACCTATCAAAAGAACCGCCTTCTTGTCGCTTATATTTACTCGCAGAGCCTCTGTCTGTAAACGCAGACAGATCGATACTGTCTCCGTTGAGAATGTTGGGTAATTCGTCTTCTGTATGCACACCGACCAAAGCAGCTATCAGAGCTCCAGTAGCCGTCCCCGTAATGATTC
The DNA here is from genome assembly GCA_003988805.1 of Ploettnerulaceae sp. D365. NCBI lineage: Eukaryota > Fungi > Ascomycota > Leotiomycetes > Helotiales > Ploettnerulaceae > Ploettnerulaceae sp. D365. The sequence goes on from QYAL01000070.1 coordinate 270,483, forward strand.
TAGGCAACAATCCTCGGGCGAAGAGAGCTTTCACAACTCCCAGATGGCATAACCCAAAGATTGCGCCGCCCTGTAAGACTAAGCTGCTCCTTCCAAAGGCCTGCCTTGTGTCATGAAGCAAGTCAAGTTTGGCCTGACTGCTGAAGCCAAGTATTCCCGCACTCCTATCACCTCCTGGAGATGTCGGCAATTTCGTAACATCAGCAATGGCTTGTGCAACCTGAGTTATGTAGTCTTCAATCAAGAGCTTCGTCCCAGCGAATGCACGATTGAAGAGTCGTGGGGTGGAAATGTTGCCCAAATTCCGCACGAGGCCAGATCGTAAGAGGTTCACAAGCTGGAGTATATCACCTTCTTCTCGAGCGATGATAATTGACTGGAGGCGTTCGTGGATGAGCCGGTAATCGTAGTGTTTTGAGGTAGGATTTTGACGCCTGGATTACATTAGATGATGGGCTTTTGTAGTTCGAAATTAATTATGAAGCCGTCGTTACCATAGATCATTGCCAAGTAGTATATCGAGCTGAAATGCTGCTTCTTCCCAGTCTTCGTATGTTGTCGCAGCTCGAAGGATATCGAGCCACACCTCCACCGGATTCTTGCGCGTCAACCATCGGAAAAATCTCTTTATAATATGTCAGCCCAGAGCTCGAAAAGAAAACTTAAAAAGGGAGTAGCCCACAATCTGCCAGAACAGAAGCACTTCAACCAGCAAGTTCCAGAAAGGCTCGAAAAGTCCCGCCATGCCGAAAGATTTTGAGATGTGAAGAAGCATCAGCCATAAAGAGCAGCAACGTTTCGCCTATGTGCCATCATTGGAAGACAGAGACGCGAAAGCAATTATGTAATTGTTGTGATGGGATCGAGAGATGCACGACGACGAATGCTGGTAAATGAAGGTGGCTACTGGCATGTGAAGATGTTGGGATCACGTGTAATCCCGTAGGAAGCCGACTTGCTGTACAATAAGGGACCAGGAGCTTGAAATTCCTCTGAATGTCTTGTCATATGTCATAAAACAAACCGTCGTAATTAATTCACATAGTTCACAAAGTTTGGAGGGTCCCAATTGGACATCCCCTCCTCATCCCGACGTTGCCTGAAAAAAAGGTTGTTACGCACCCTCATCTGAGACTTTCATTGCTCTCCTAGAACTAGTGCCATGTCTACGAGTGATTCATTCTTTACAGCTACAGAGCCACGTAGCTACATGTGAAGAAGCCAACCAGAATGAAGCTAAGCATTGCCAGTGTTTTGATATTTTCTCTACCGGTATCAACGCCCTTTACATGCAGCCTCTCCACCGAGCCCATATGAACACCGCTCGCTATCATAAAACCATACCGATCCCAGTTTGTAACAAGCGAAAGTAACACACTCCCTATAATAGATGAGACGGGCTATTGTAATTTTAAGCGGTGCTCCAAAACACCTAGGATTTCCATCCTAACATCGCAAATCAATATTTGTTTGCTTTTCGTTCAAGTCATAGCTTCCTCAGCTTTATCAGTCCTGAAAATCAACACACACCTTTCATATAATCCGGTCATCGTGTCTCTGCCTCCTTGATTGTTAGTCTGCCATCCCAAGCTCCTCCAACTCCCTCTCTTTTGCCTTCAGTGCCTCCCTCATCCTCTCCGCCTCCCTCTGCAACATATCCCTCCTCTCAATCTTACTGTAATTGTTGCTACTGTGCTGGTCCCTCAAAATACCTGCCTGTCCATTATTTTCATTCCTCTCATACCCTATATTCGGACTCTGACTCCCTGGGTAATAGCCTGGGCTCCGCCTATCTCCTCCACACATATCGTTGGAATCAGGATCGACGTAGCCAGGGTTGAGGATGGCTTTTATTGAACTGAGGCGTTTGGGTTGTGTTGAAGCGGTACTGGTATTGAAAGGATCAGCGATAGGAGGAAGAGGTTCCATTTCGGTAGTCGAGAAGGAGCGTTTTCTTGAAGGCGAGAGGAAGGAGTTTGGGGAGACGGAGGGGCGTTGATGCACGGGTAGGTAGGATGTCATTGGTGGCAGGCGGTTCTCATTGCTGAGAGAATCGGAGTGGTCATGTGAGTGTGAATTGGATGATGATGCGTATGCTATTAGATCGGAACTCAGCCCGTTTTGACCACGGGTTGACTGGATCGGTTCGGGTAGTAAAGATCGTCCTTGATCGTCACGAAGACGCAATCCAAGATTGACCGATCCATCTGGGTTAATGCTCCCTCGAGGAGCCTCTGAAGGAGGAATGTCATCTGATTCTGGTGACTCTATTGGGTTACCAGCGGCATCAACTCCCGAGGCTTGTGTCCCTTGTGTTGCGGGGACAACACGTTTTCGCCGCTTGATCACCGACTTCTTCATGGTCACAGGGCGATGGACTCCGTGGAGTTTGTAATATAATCCTAGAAAATTTAGCACACTGTGTATCGCGCTAGAAGCTGTGAACATACCACAAGCATTGCATATTGTATGACCACTCTCATCTCGGCGCCATAATGGGGTAATAGTTGTGCCGCAATTTTGACAGGCCACAACGACCGTTGTGTTTTGATTTTGTAGGTCAAGCGTCGCAACATCAATCGGCGAAGGCGCATCAGTAGGCTGGTCATTTTGTGACTGTGATGGTGCCGGGGACTGCTGAGATACGGAGACATGTGCACTTTTAGAGACTCTGTTGTTGAACGCAGGGCATCCACTACATCCTTTAGCACCTCCCGTCCCATTACACTTTCCACCCCCGGGACATGATCCTACAGATGTATGATCCGCTGTAACATACGTTGCCCTACTCGCAACATTATTCTCGGGTCCTGATCTTGAAGGAGAGATTGTTCGCTCTGGAGTGTGGGAACCAGGCGAAGGATTACCGACTGAGGGTAATCGTTTCAAATTGGTAGGTCGTGATGCATTACGTGCCTTGAGGTAAAGACCGCAGGCATTACATATGGTAGCTCCTTGTGGAGATCGTCGCCACAAAGGTGTCCTGCTGGTTCCGCAGTTACTGTATTCTTTAGCTAGTGTTCAATTATTTACATCAGCTAGACTTACCTGCAAACCTGGCCGCTTGGTGTCGTATCAGACTGAGCGATAGGTGCGTAAGATTGCTCCCTGTGAATGCTGTCCTCAGATGTTGAACCAGGTGTTTGATGTCGCATCCGGTCTGCAGACGGGCTGGTAGAGCTGGGCCTTTGGTCATATCTTGGTGAAGAACTATCTCGGGAATGTTGACTTGGTGGATCTGGAATCAATCCTTTCGCATGTCCCAATAGTTGCTGAGCAAGCTCAATCTCGACTTTAACCGGCTCATCCGACGGCAAAACTGTTCTGACTGGGCGTTCTTCATCTCTCTGCCGTTGTGGGGACGGAGATCTCAAATATTTATCGCTCATGTTGCGAAAGGGGTGATCTGACATGAAGTCAGTCCTTGGTGTATGCCGAACAGCACAGCACATAGATAAATCTTTCCTTCGTTTTAAGACAAGAAACGGAAGGCTTAAGCCACTTCAAATTGTCGAGAGGGTTGGCCTGGCGAGTGACTGAGCCAAGCGTAGCCAAGTTACTAGAAGGGTCAAGAATGACTGCTGAATTCGAAGACGCCGCGCCCAAGATAGTACAGTGCTAAGGTAGTGACAGACTATCACACAGAAAAGATCTATGGTGTGATCTGGGGCGCCAAAGTCGAACTATTCCTAGATCTCTGGCGGCGAATGTAAAAGTTGCTTGGCGTGAGTTGTGGATAGTGGATCTGAAGGTATAAGAATTGCAAGCAAGAACAAATCTGCACCAAAAAGCCAGGAGGCAGTTTCGACGATGGTGAACTAGAAAGTATAACCTCGCGGCTCAGGCGTTGGAAATAGGTGACTTGAGGATAGGGTGATCAGGTGGCTGAGGATTAGCTGAAAATTTCCGGATGAGGTAATTAACCGAAAATTGCGCAGTTATGGATCGTGAAAGAGGAAGACAGAGCAGATGTTGCTAGCTTCAGCATTAAAGCTGCGGTGATGGGTCGTAGGTGAAGTCAGATGAAGAATGGTGACCACCAACTCTTAGACAATTCGCCCCCGGTAGTTCAAACCGAATCAGACCCCGGTATTTCAGGATCGAAACGTTGACGTCGATATGATCTTATCAGTAGTTGGAGTCGGAGTATGCAGGGATGAGAGACCTAGACGGACAAGCTGGACCTGCATAAACTTTGAAGGAAAGTCCGATGTACGAAGTAGCTTGTATACAATACTGTAGTTCATGCGCTCATGAAAGATTGCTTTTTGTCGAGTAGGGCAAACCTGATACGAGGTTATAAGACCAGGACCGATGAGAGCCAGATTTTGACAACCTAGCCCGACTCTCAGACTTCCGCCTCCTCCTCGTCCCCTGCGGAGAAGTTGAGATGATCTGTTACAGTACAGTAAGATCGAGTCCGATCCGGGCAGTCGAGAGACGGATCCAAGAGAGATGATCCTAGGTTCCAGCCCGGATGTTGGTGGTCAACAGATAAAGAAGATGTTCTCTCACCGGCAAAACAGCAGCGAACTTGATTTCAGGCTGACCGAGTCTGAGATGAGGAATCGGTTACAGTACAGTATTGTACGGTGAAGCTCCTCGAGATCTTCGCTGTGACACGCGTGAGGGACCAGGATTTGAGATTTGGGGAGTGGATAGTTGTGCGGTGAAGCGGGCTTGGACCTGAGGAGTCTTGTCTTGTCTTGATATTTGGGTTCAGGAGTTTGGGATCGAGGGGTGACGCGGAGGTGGTGGATGTTCTGCGAATGTGTGATGTGTGTGATATGTTGAGGTCTGATGCTGTGATGCTGTGATGTGTGAAGTGCAGGAAAGATTACAGATCACGTTCTGTGGCGGATTCTCACTTCTGTTGTTCGTTCGCGTCTAGTATGGTAGGACAAGAGCCAGAAGAGCCAGAAGAGCCAGAAGAGCCCGACCAGGTGACCAGGCCAGGCATCGGCATTGGCATCAGCGAATCTCATGTCATTCATCAACCCATCCCGAGTGGGTCGCTTACCCGATATGGACCTTTGATTAAAAATACCATACTTGTTATTGGCTACAGATCTATTGCTAGCCCTTATCAGAACGGGTCTGCCAAGTGATAAAAAAATATAACCCCAGCTAGTCGTGGCCAAGACGAGTCAGCAGGGGGAGACCAGGGGGGCCAGGGGGGCAAGAGGGGGGCAAGAGCGCTCCAATCTGACCTTCACGATGACATCGCTTTGGTTCAGAGCAGCGACATCGCCTTGGAATGTGATTGGGGTGGCTCGGGTGGACCAATGTTCCGAGGGGCGCACAGAAGGGGAGGGAAGTGAAGGGAAGGGGCGAAAAAGGAGAGAAAGCATCAGATAAAGCAGGAGATGGATCAAAAGTATTCGTATCCCTTTTTTGTACAGTACCGTAGTACTGTAGGCCGACTACTACTGAGTCCCCACTTCAAAATGCTTGGTGAAGTTCTTCTCGGGACAGATTAGATTACAAAGTACACAATAATCCCGGCCACCCCGGTCTTCCACGAGTAGTGAGATAGGTACTGTACAGTAGATTGTAATTATTGGGTAAAGATAAGATTTTAAAAGTGCTTTCCCAATAGAATATTAAGCTGAGGATTAATCGGTTGCTATCTTGGAATAATACCTACATACTGTACTTTGATATCGCTGATTATCTTTCTTCTTCCATCTGGTTGGAGGGGAATCACCTGCACGTGGCTGTTAAGCCTTGCAAATCCACAAAAATATGCAAGGCTGAGATCAAAATGCGACTGGGAGCAGAGCCTCTTCTAGACCCGGTCGTTGATTGGTCAGATCATCATGCCTCCTGAAGCTCTCTTGAAAATCATCCCTCAATCATCAATCTCATCCACCCTGTAATACCACAACAGGCGCTATGCTTGAATTACATATCTGGGGCCCAGCATTTGGCCTTCCTTCCATCGATCCCCACTGCTTAGCCGCAATAGCATATCTTCAACAAGCTGTTCCACGCGGCAAATGGCAACTCATTGCAAGTAGCGATCCAACTTTAAGTCCGACTCGTACGTGAGGTGTTGCCCTCTTCTTTCAATGTGCCTATGTTGATTTAGTCACGATATAGAAACACTACCTGCATTACGGAATGGTGATATTCGGATTGGCGGCTTCCGTAACATTTTCCACTATGTCGCGCAACTTTCGGCAGGCGAATGGGTTCTCGATGCTGGATTGCCAGAGCAAGAGAGCGCGGATTGCATAGCGTATGCCCTCTCCCATCCTCTCAATTGAGATAAAGCAATGCTTATTGAGTGCGAAGATTCTCCTCCTTCATTGAATCCCACGGCCAACCTCTTCTCGACCTCTCCCTCTACGTTTCCTCCCAAAACTACACAGCGGTAACGCGCCCGCTCTACAACAAAATACAATCATTCCCCCTCCCTTACTTAACGCCTCCCGCTATCAGGGCGGCGGCCAAACTCCGCACCGAGCACCTGGGGCTCTCATCCCTAGATATCGACACTGACGACCAAACTCCCTCTACCGAGGCATCCATAATACCCGCCAGCCTTCGCCGGCCCAAACACACAGTATCCAGCATGCTCGCCGCATCTCCAGAGACAAGCGCACAGATCAGACTTAATTCTCTGTCTACTGCCTTCTTCGAATCCTTGCAGGATTTAAAAGGGAATAAGCAATTCTTCGTCTCCGATAATCAGTTCTCGAGTCTAGATTGCTTGGCTTTGGGATATCTGGCGCTTATGAGGGCAGAGGGGCTGCCGCAGCCATGGCTGAAGCGAGCAATGGAAGAGAAATTCCCGGGGTTGTATAGGTGGACGGAGGAGATGAGTAGCACAGTGTTTGGGAAGGACAAGGCCACGCTCGAGGATGCGTTTCTTACTGCTACAAGCGATTCGGAGTTGGATGCTCGGTTGAAGAGATTAAGAGGGAGCGGAAATCTTCCATGGAAACCACCTTATAACAAGGGTGTCTTTGATGTTGGGAGAGTGTTTGTCTCGAATCTGGCTGAATCGATTCCCATCATCGGCCAATTGAGCAAAGATACAAGAATGAAACAGCACGGTGGAAGTGCGGACGAGGCGCAGAGCTCTTCATGGCAGTATTTAGGGCTGATAGGAAGTGTAATTGTTGGAGTCGGGCTAGGTATCGGATATCTGCAAGGACTTATCTTACTGCCTGGACAGGAACCAGAGAAGCCTGAAATAAATGACCTCGGACATCTTGGAGATGCTTTGGGGTTTTATGGTAGCAGGACAGCTGCTACATCTCAGAGGCAGACCTCGGTAGAAAATAATCTCCCCCATGGGCAGCCTATGGTGGAGATTGAGGTGGTTGCACAGGATTCTATCAGGAGTACGGAGACGCTCTCATGATTCTTGACGAAATGGGAAATTTTTGAAATGTATATATTCCCTTGTATTAATTACAATCAGATGTTCAATATCAGATTTGATCAAATTTGGTTAGTACCTTCACTATCAGCATCAAGCGTCCTAATTCCACAAAAACAAAAACAATCAAAAACAGGACAGACCCGGGAAAGACGTCACAGTACGAGTCCAGATCCAGATGAGTCGCTCCTCTGGATATAGCCTATATGTATATCTCGCACGCTTCGGGAAAACAAACTATTCAGGGTACTGTACTGTATGCGGGCTGCTGCGCTGGGAGACAGATTCTGTCCAAAAAGACCAGAGGAAGATGGCCATATATATGCATCGCGGGCGTGGAAAAGCCACAGCTAACCGAGAATGAAGCTGTTTGATTGCAATTGCTCCACACCCATACTTTACTTTATGATTAGAGTGGAGACCGGACTTACCGTGTACCTACTACTGGACAGCTGGCTTGTGGACACTTTCCCTTGAACTCAAATTTGGCGAATATGCGCAGTGCAATTCAAGCTTAAATTTAATAATTGGAAAGTAGCCAGCCGGGCTATAATTTGATACTCCAGTTTGCTTGATGCAATGGAGAATCTTTCACCAGATACTAACACGATGTTCTGCGGCACAGCTCTAAGACGATTATGCAGGTCATCTTTCAAAAGCCGAAAAGCGAGAGACCTCAATACTTGAGAGCGAAGGCCGAGGCGCAGGGGGCACCGAGATTGGCATCAAATTGTGGTACAAAACACAGACATTCCCAACAGCGTCAACTCTCAAAAGTCGAACAATAGGTTAATTATCACTATGGTGGGAAAAAAGATTGTTATCCTCGGTGGCTCCTATGGGGGAATGTCAACAGCCCACTACCTCCTGAAGCATGCTGTTCCTCACCTCCCAGATCACAATGCCTATGAGGTTGTCCTCATCAGTGCTTCATCACAGGTCATGTGTCGACCGGCATGCCCTCGTGCTCTGGTATCGGACGATCTGTTCGACCAAAAGAAGCTCTTTGTCGATATCCCAGCCCAATTCGAACAATATCCCAAAGGAAGCTTCAGCTTTATCAATGGCACCGCGACAGAGCTCGACCATGAGAGCAGAACTGTCTCCATCAATCTAGCGACGTCTGGCACGACCGAGAAGATCGAATTTCACGCTCTCGTCATCGCCACTGGAGCATCAACACCCTCTCCATTACTGGGCCTCAACCAGGACGACGAAACCTTGCGCGCAAACTGGAAGTCCTTTCGAACGGCAATGCTAGCTGCTAAGACCATCGTCGTTTCCGGTGGAGGGCCGACGGGCATCGAGACCGCTGGAGAGCTCGGCGAATTCCTCAATGGCAAACCAGGCATGTTCGCATCGAAACCGGCGCACCCAAAAGTCAGCATTACGGTCTTGACTGCTGGCTCTCAAATTCTACCTCTCCTCAGACCCGCGATCACAAAACAGGCCGAAGTCTACCTCGCTAATGTCGGTGTCACGGTTGTCAAAAACAGCAGGGTCAAATCCGTGGAGCCAACCAGCGCAGGAACAATCGATGTCACGAGTAAGGCGGTACTTAGCCTGGAAGATGGGAAGATTATTGAGGCCGACCTCTACATCCCAGCAACCGGGACCAAAGCGAACACCGATTTCATCAATGGATCTCTCCTTGCGCCTGATGGTCGTGTAGCCACCAACTCTTCCACACTACGAGTTGACAAGGCTGGACTTCGTATTTACGCCGTTGGAGACGTAGCATCGTGCGCGCGACCTGCCGTGCATTTGACCCTCAATGCTATTCCCGTTCTCTGTGCGAATATCAAGCGTGACTTGCTGCTAGATGCTGGGGCTGAAGAGAGCACTGTGGGCAAAGATAGGATTTACACGGAGGATACTAGGGAAACGCAGATGGTGCCGATTGGGAAGAGCAAGGGAGTTGGGGCTGCGATGGGATTCTCGCTTCCGAGTTTCTTGGTATGGTTGATCAAAGGGAGGGATTATTGGTTGTGGACGACGGGCAATTTGTGGAGTGGGAAGCAGTGGGCGAAGGCATCTTGATGGATGGACATGTCACTTGGTCATTTTATATAAAAGATAGGTATCCTGTAAGGTGTGGCGTAGAGTCAGATGTACTAATTCTGGTGCGAAGACTGTGATATGCACAGTGTAAATATTGATTATTTAATCCCGTGAGGTTTTCATTCATGTGCTACCTGATAAGTTTTGGAGGGTAAGGCTTTTGTGTCGAATTGAATTGTGTCCTTGCTGTCAAAGTTGACAGTCCATTCCCACTAATATTGAACTATCCAACTAACAAAAACAGAGCAACATGTAATGATGGCTCAATGCCTGCAATTAAGCGAGCTTTGGCACGGACATGATTTGTTTCTCTCTCATGGTGATCCTCGAGCTCGATCATCGCATCTACGAAGTACCGATCTCCGAACCCAAGAAAACCCAAGTACCACAACACAGCAACAGCTTCCATAATAGGTATTCGGTCAGTCATAAGAATTACAAAGATCCCGTACTCAGTCAATGGTCAGCGGTCTCACGTACGCCGTATCACTACAGTATCTTCCTGCAGCCATCCCATCATTGCCCTCGCTTCCGAGTCGCTTCCTCCGCATCAGCTGCTGCTGCTCCTCCTCCATGCCTTACCGCCCGCCCTAAGAAAGCCAACTATGCATGCACGTACGCTATCACAACTCCTACTCTTTGCATAAACTTGCAGTAAAGTAAGTAGTGCTTCCGCCTCCCTTCTCCCCTCCTTTCCATCTCAACCTGTATCCTTGAGTTGTACTACACGACTCTTTGTCATATCTCTGTCGCTCGCAGGCTTTTCGTCTCCTTTCTTCGCTGCAGTCACATCGATCACTGTATTACAACTCCACTCAATAGGTCCCCCACTCGGTCGTCTCCATCACCTGAAAGCCGCAACCGCTGGACAGGAACGCATATGCATGGCAATTGTGGATCGCAGAAGAAGGGTGGGCTTCCGGCATGCCAGCATCCTTTCCGTCTCTTGTGTAGGTACAGTACAGTACTCTGATCAACGTACACTCTTTTCGTTTTGGCTCCCAGAACGCCTACCCTCCAATCTAGTTACAGGCGAGTTAAGAACAGTTCAAGCATTTATGATGTCGTACACTGGACCATGCTGTTTCCCGAGTCACTTCATCCGTCCCTGCCACGGAGAACGATTCGAGGAGCTGCAAGTAGCCTTCAAGGATATCGGCTTCAGCTCATGTTCTCCCACCATCCTCACAGAATCAGATATGGGACAGACAGGCAGGCTATTATCAGCCAACGGTATTCTTGAAAAGTTGGCATGCACATCATCCGAGCGGTAACCTACTTGTCATGGATGACAACAAGCCTTTCCTTGTCAACTGTATCCGTCACTATTCTCCTCAACCTTGGATCCGTTACTCCCATGGTGGATGCCCTCTACGTCCCGACCCTCGATGGCACAAAGATCTTAAGTCGCGATCAGCCCGACGTATATATGTTTGCGTTGGCTGATTGGCGGGATGTTTCTGTCGTGGTGCATTGAAGAGTGCTAAGCGAATCCACAAGTACGGCAGCATCCTCGCTTCTCGTCCTCACTGGCTCCGGCTCCCCAGGATCTAGTCGCCAACATCCCAAAGCTGTCTAGTTGCCATCGTTCTCTGTGCGTACGCGCCGGGACTTGCAGCGAGTCTATCAGTCTATCAGGTCAGCTGCATCCCACCAATACTGTATCTGCTGGTAGAATATACCGGATCGAATTAGAACAATTCACTTGGCCGGCAACCCATTGTTGGGTGGCCTCGACAGTCGGCCCCCCCATAAAGGTAGCCCAGGACCCCAATTTAGAATTCTCTCTTTTCTTCTCTCTTTAGCAAGCAGTCAATTTTCTCAGAGCTAGTTCCTCCATCTTCGTCGTCGTTTTTCATACTCATTTTTTTGTTTACGCCTTCCTCCGTACCTGAGCTGTGCTCATAATATCAAACTCTACAAACACCATACATTCTAATATTCCTGTCAAGTTGCTGGCCAACTTCATAATTTTTGCACCTCCTAGTCTTACGCATACCCCCCAAAATTAGCTCTCCTTGCTCGAATCAAACTGCATTTACATTTTTACCTCGCCAATATAGCAAATTCCAAGTAGCTGTATCAAATATGGCCGCCGTTCAACTCTCATTCTCGCTTCGCACATCTTCCGGTGTCAAGACCGTCCATCTTCTCGGCTCATGGGATAACTACGCTGGGCAACTCCCTCTTTCTAAGGATAAGACTTCCTCTAAGTCCGGTGCCTGGAAGGGCACATTTAGATTCCAGGGCACTACTCTCCAGCCCGGTCAACGATACTGGTATTACTACATCATCGACGGGTATCATGTCTCCCACGATCCTGGCCAGTCATCCACCACCGAGCCTACCACTGGCCGCGTCTTGAACATCCTAGATGTCCCATCTGAGAAGTCCTCGTCGTCGTCGTCGTCGTCGTCGCACCGATCATCAAAGTCAAGCTCGTCCTCCAAGCACTCTTCCTCGTCAGACAAAGAGAAGCGCTCGTCTAAGCACCATTCGTCCCGTGACAAGCACACATCGTCGACTTCCCGCCGTGAGTCCCGCCGTGACAGCTTGAACCTCTCAGTCGACATCCCGAAAGGCCGCCCACTCTCCGTCTCCCAGATCAAGTCGCCGAAGCCCGTGACACCACACGCAACCAAGTACATCCTGGAAGCAGACTACAGCGCGCCGACCGTCGAGGAGCTCACGTCACGCTTCAGCGCGGCCACCATCGACGAAGAATACGGGTACGACCTCTCAAACTCCCCACCGTCGTCTGTCGGCTCCAGCTTGTCCTCACGTTCGGACTCCGACTCGCCCAGCTCCGCATCCTCTCTATCTGATTACAGCACATCCCGTTCCGACTCGGCGAACTGCACATGCGAGCGCTACGGGATCACGCGAGGCGGCGATCGAGTCAAGCTTGACTGCGGCGGATCACGTTGCGGATATAGCGACGACTCATCATCCTGCTGTTCCTCAGATGAAGAGTACATTCCCAGCTCCTCTCGCCGCCATGGCTTGGTCGTTCGTCGATGATAAGCCGCCGCACTTTCTTGAATGTCGGAGGAGAGGACTAGAGAGGAGAGGCCGTACGAACGAAGGGAATGATTGAAAAGAAAAGAGATGATCATCCCATCCCAGACGCCGTCCATTCTTTTACGGCTACTTGCCCTGATTTGCGAACCCACCACATGTGCGCCGCATCAGGCTGGCTCTGATGCGCCACACACCTCACGAGCCGAATCCGCGGCCACCCCCGCGACGACCACTACTCTCGGTGGCCGCGCGATTTCATGTGTTCTGAAGGAAGTAAATGAAAAGTTTTCCTTGCACGCTTCTCCTTGCACGGAAGGAGGAAGAAGAAGAAAGCGTCCAGCTCGGAAAGATATAGGGGAGAGGAGAGGGGAGAGAGGAGAGGGGAGAGAGGAGAGGGGAGAGAGGAGAGGGGAGAGAGGAGAGGGGAGAGAGGAGAGGGGAAGGAATGGGGGAGAAGGGGGAGGGAAGGAGAAGCAATATTTAGCTACTACAGAGAGAGAGAGCAAATACAATACCTAACCCCCCCCCATCTCTCCCCTCCCCTCTCCTTTTGAAAAAAAGACCCCCAAAAAAAACGGAAACACGTGCACGGAGGCACGCATAATTTCCACCTCGACGTGAAAATATTAGTCTAAACCTTCCTCTTCCTCTTCCTCTTCCTCTTACGGTACTAGCTAGCCTAGCCATTATTCTTCTTACCAGTAAAGTCAGCGTACTGTAGATCGAGCCCGCATATCGCTTACCTACCTAACTTGTTTGCTTAACTTGCTTATAATCTTTGCGTGAAATGATTTGATAGCAGAGGAAGAGGAAGAGGAGGTGAAGGAGGTTGAGGTGGTAGATAGAAGATATAGAGGCTGTTTTGAATCTATTCTATTCTAATATTCTACTCCATAGAAAAATGAAAAACAAGAACTGGATCTTCTTTGATTGTATGTACCTTTCCCGGCCGGATCGGAATCGTTGTTTGCTATATGTGAGACTTTTTTCTTCTTTTTTTGAGCTTTTTTTTGAGTGTAGGTTTGTTCGGTTGCTGTGGTTCGAATTGGGGAAGGAAAAGGGGGGAGGGGAAAGGGAGGATCAGACTGCTAAGTGAGAGGGACTGTTGTCGTTCATGACGTGGTGAGGATGTCTAGAATTGATGTAATCACTAACCAGGGTAGTATCATATCAAAGTTTCAATCATACCTCTATGAAATCCATATGTACAAGTCCTCTCCTGTCCTGTCCTGTCTTTTTCTTCTACCTTCTGGCTACTTTTTGGCAATTTCCTCCTTCATCTCCATCTTAATCCTCGTTACCGTCCCCGACCCCCCATAGACCATAGCGGTATAAATTTGCGCAACGCTCGCCCCAGCATTCAAGATCTCGAGTGCCTGCTTCCCATTCGTGATGCCGCCCGTGGCAAAGATGACTTTCTGCTCACGCTCTCTGCTACCAATGCTCTCCTTGATGCCTTCCACTGCGGCGGAAACGGCACCAGCAACGACTTCTTTCGTGGACTCGAGTGTCTCCGTAACGGTTGAGCTGGGCGCGTCACCTGCCGTTAGAGCACCGACGGGCTTGGGCGACTCTTTGGATTCATCTGATTTGAGCTCTGGGGGTGGCGGAGGTCCTTGGTCGAGGAGTTGTCGGTATTTCTTTACCAGCCTCAAAGTTCTTCTGAACATATGTGGACCTGACAGGCCGCCCATTTCACATATTATCTGCCTCTCTTTCTCTGTCAGAGGGAAATCTTTAGGAGCTATGTTGTCCCTTCGGTTCGTCGTATTTCCAACAATCACGCCGTCCACGCCGCTTTTCCAGATGGCTTCCACTATCCCTTCAATCTGCTCGTCTCGACTTTCATCTGGAGAGACTTTGACCATTACTTTAGGTGGAGACTTCCTCCGCGTAGATTTCGCTGCACTCACAACACCCTCGAGAATCTTAGTCAAAGGCTCCGCCTTTTGGAGTTTCCTTAGCCCTGGGGTATTCGGGCTGCTGACATTCACAACCAAAATATCCGCGTAGGGAGCCAGCCTCTCGACGCAGTAGACATAATCCCTCTTTACAGCCTCGATATCGTCGTCCTGTGTATCCTTATTCTTAGCCACCTGTACCAAGAGCATCTTTCCCTCCACAAGGCTTCCCGGAGGAACACCCGCGTTTCCATTTAGCACAAAGTCCTCCGCCTCATCTCCAATTCCATACCCATTATGAAACGCGAAAGCCCGTACTCGTTCTCGCAACCTCCTGGCCATGTCATCTGCTCCCTTAGAATTCAATCCATACCGATTGATTAATGATTTCCGATCTGGTAGTCTGAATACCCTAGGTCTAGGGTTGCCATCCTGCGGCAAAGGTGTCGTTCCACCGACCTCAACAATGGCTGGACCCAACGCGAATAAAACATCTGGGATCTCGGCCAACTTGTCAATTCCCGCAGAGGTGCCAATTGGATTTTGTAACTTTTGTCCGTAGACCATGACACTCAGATCTGCCTCGTTTCTTTTAGAAATTCGTTCTCGCGGGTGGAGATTGAGGGAGTATAGAGCCTTCAATATTTTCGTCCCAGCATGATGTGCATCCTCTGCGTCGGGGAATACCCATCGTACAGCCGGAACCACAAACCATTGATGCACGCTAGCTCTGGTATCGGTAATATATAAGTAACTGAATACCGCGAAGAGGGAGAGAGATGTGCCGTATAGTAAGTTCTTGAGTCGGATGATCAGCGAGCTGGCCTCAGTTGCGGCTGTCGACGCGGGGCGAGAAGATCGGACGAGGCGCGGAAGTAGAAACGGACGTGATTGCGATAGGAGAATGCGTCGGTTTGGAGTTTGTGAAGCGCGTAGGAGCCGCATTGTCGAGGGCCCCATTGTGTCAGGCACAATTGAAAGGTTAAACTGTGCTTCAGTACTGTAATGGTCGGGCAAGATGTGAATCACGGCGGCAAGCGGGTTAGAGTGATCGAAGTCTCCAATCTCCCCACATTTTTGGTGCAGTACTGTAGCGAAGACTACAGTAACCTCCGACTCCGACAAGCTCCATTGAATCACCCCTAAATATTTATTTGCAACCACTCGCCACCTCTACATTTTCTCTCCCTCTTAAAAAAAACGTTTTCGAGCACGCCGCTACTCGCCCAGATACCAATACTTATGAACGTAATCATCTCTACTGTGAGATTTGTTCCTTTATCGAGGATCGATCGGTGACCCGTCTCCTACGATGGAAGATGAACGGCAAGAAGAACTGGACTGCATAGCAGCTATCTTTCCTGAATTACTCGCAGACCCCGACAATCCATTCTCTGTCTCGATGGAGATACCAGTCCATCCGAATACGCCTGTCAAAGTCCTCTTCCCTGCGTCCTCAGATGGTCTCCTACCTACCCCGCCACTCTCCACCGATTCCGGTCAAGAAGAAAGTGCATCTGATGCTGGTCCTGTGTCCATTGTCGAGTCGCAAAATCTATCATACCTACCATCTCTACATCTGCGTATAATTTTGCCAGAGGAATACCCCGAGAACAAAGCGCCGACATTCCAGCTTTCTACGGAACCCGCTTGGCTTTCGCGCAAGCACCTTGACGAGCTGCAGAAGAAGGGGGAGGAATTGTGGGAGGAGACAGGTCGCAGTTCGGTGGTCTATGGATACATTGATCTTTTGCAACAAGAAGCTGAAACTGCTTTTGGGTTTGCAAAGGAGGGGCGAAATCTCGTAGTGCCTCAAGATATCAAGATCTCCCTCTTGGATTTCGACATCAATGCTACTCAAGCTGCTTTTGAGAAGGAAACTTTTGATTGCGGCGTCTGCCTAGGTCATACCCTCTGTCTGCGGTTGTCTTATAGCTGCTAACTTCTTCCAGATCCTAAGAAAGGGACAGTCTGCCACCGTATGATCGACTGCGGCCACGTCTTCTGCGTCGAATGTCTCCGAGATTTCTATAATAATGCCATCACCGAAGGAAATCTTGTTGCGGTTCAGTGTTTATCTCCAGGTTGTGCAAAGAAGCGTGGTGAGGCGCAAACTTCGAAGCGACGAAAACCAAAGACACAACTTAGTCCGAGCGAACTGATCCAGATTCCCCTTGAACAAGAGGTTGTCACTCGATATGTGAAATTAAAGCACAAGTCGGAGCTGGAATCAGATAAGAACACGGTGTATTGTCCACGGAGTTGGTGCCAAGGTGCTGCTAGATCAAAGAAACACCGGAAACCAGTAGGTTTCGAAGATGCGGAGAGCGACGATGAAACAGATGAAGAGGAGGTGAAAAGCTTCGTTGCTGGCAAAGACCGTCTTTGTATCTGTGAAGACTGCTCATTCGCTTTTTGCAGTCGATGCTATCAGGGGTGGCATGGCGAACTAACAATTTGCATACCGAGAAAGGATAATGGAGAGCTTACCGAAGAAGACAAGGCGTCATTGGAATACCTGAAACTTCACTCCACGCCTTGCCCAACATGTGCTTCACCGGCTCAAAAGACGCACGGCTGCAACCACATGATTTGTTTCAAATGCCACAGCCATTTCTGTTATCTTTGTTCGGCCTGGCTACCTCCTGCGAATCCATACAACCACTACAACAACCAATCCTCGCCGTGTTACTATCGATTATGGGAGCTTGAAGGGGGCGATGGAGATGATGTTGGGCAAGGTTTTGGCGGCGGCCGCCCTGTCGAGTTGCAGGAGCACGAGGAAGAAGAGATAGAAGCCTTTGAGCCAGTCGTAGAAGAGCCGCTACCGGTCCCAGAGATCGTTGAACCTCAGGAGCCGCTGGAACCACTTCAACGCGAAGGTCCTTTGGTTCTGCGAATCAATCATGTCCCTCTACCCGCTCCCCCGCCCGCCCCAGAAGTCCCTGCACCAGCCAACAATCGCCGCGGGCCTCAGCGCCAAGTACAACGTGTGCCAGCCAATCCCAACAATCGTAGGGTATTTCGGCCACGTAATCAACAGGCAGCAGGACGACGTGGTAACGAGGCTGCTGAGCGAGAAGAGGCTGCTGAGCGTGCTGCACAACAAGCATGGGTCCAGATGTTTGTGCAAATGGCGAGAAACGACGAAGAAGACCAGCTAGCAAGTGATGATGAAGAAGAAGACCCAGCTGCTTGGGAGATTCCGGTGCGTTGAAAAGAACGGTAGAGGTATATAGTTCACGCGTGGATATGAGTGGCATTTGAGACCTTCACCTGCATTTCGTAGTCCTTTAGCACTGCGGCGTTAGGTGGTTGCTACCCTTTGAGCATAAATGATGCCCTTCGGCTCGATGCCAATTCGTTTGGAATAATTAAATGATTTAATCACTCAAGTAAGGGCACATTGCAACGTAATCTTAGTAATAACACCTTTAAAGACTTGACTACATAGCTATCATAGCAATTAAATCAAGTTCCGAGTCAGTTGACTTTCTTCTTGAAACATGATGAAAGACGTGCTACATGCTGCACAGATTTGCTTTGCAAGTCAGCCACAATTATATCGCAGCCGGAAAGTAACTAAGCAAGGTCCTGTTCTTTCAACACAGCTCCACTTTCGGACAACAACAACAACATGGAAGGCTCGCTTAAAAATAAGGGGAATATGAAGCGAACATAAGTAGTGGCTGCTCATGCAGACCCCGCAACTCGTTCTTGGTGACTTCTGTATCAATGACGTTTCATATAAATTGCGACATGCAACAAGAAAGTTTCCGTGCAGGTGTCGTCATCGTTCTTGTAACATGAAAGTGAATGGTTATCGGCGATGCGGTAAACCTCGCTTAATTTGAAGAGAGAAAAGGGGAACCCCAACGGGTAGTGCCAAGTGGTACGTAGAGCACGGGCGAGTTGAAAGAGTTTATTGGCGTGAGATTGAGAGTGTAAAGTGTAACAAAGCTTCGAAAATGGCAGTTTATAAAAAATTATAGTTTTATGTACAGTACTAATTTCTGCTGATAAATACAATGTAAACACGAAGTTACTGTGGATCTGGTGAGTTCGCTACAGAAAGAGAACATAATTTAGTATCTTGATTGTGTAGACTCGGTATATTATATCAAAAAACAACCGGAGACACAGGGACTGTTTAACTGATTCATCAAGGAGCTCTTAGGAAGCCATTGGATGCCATATAATATCGCCGATGACAGGCCCAAAGATCCCCTATTCGAGACACTCTGAGCCATATACCAAATCGCTTGCACCCCTCCAAGTATAGGGTCAAGCAACATTATGTGGCAACACAGTAGCCGGCACAACTTTAAGTGGCTCCTTCAAACTCGAGTTCGCTAGTACACCCCCCTGCTCCACCTTATCCTCTCCCCCAAACGCCTCCCTTCCTTCCTCAAATACCTTATCAAAATCATACTCACTCCATCTTATATCCGGACTCAAGCCCGCAAACTTCCACACGCCATCAACCTTCTTATACCAATGCTGATTAGTACTATGGGCGTGACCCTTCACAGCAACTTCTTTCATAGAAGCATCTTTGTATTTCTGATGAGGAACACGCAACTGATGCCACCCGATGATTTCATCATTGGAGACCTTTTCCCAGCGTGACCCACCGATGAAGTGTTGGGTTTTGAGAAGAGGATTGCCAAGTACGGCGGGGTTAGAGGCCATGACGACGAAATCGTCGGAGGGCATCGCTTCCCACATTTTATCGAGGAAGGAACGGTAATCGACCTATGCAAGTGTTAAGGTGCTGCTGGGAACTAATCTGGGGCATGGACATACGCGAAGGGTGGGTGCGATACACTTTCGTAGTCTCTCCCAGTCCTTGGAGTCGTAACTGTCGGCCCACTCGAAGCAGGCGGACATACATCCCATCACCTCTGGGGATGTCATCAGCAAATTGTCCGCGCCATGCCCATCCAAGGTAAAAAGATAAAGAAAAGGGGGGCCTTTTTTTACCTTCAAACGTAAGATCAGTCTTCCGAGCATCCATTTTGGCAAGGCTCTTCATCGATTGCAATATATCCCGTTTTCAGCTATCGTATCTTTCAAATCTTCATTCCTCGCCGTTCAAACTGTTTTCTCTCTCTCAAACAGCAGTGGAAGATCGAGTCTTCTCTTCAATAATCCAAGAGCAGATCATAGCTCTACTAATGGCTTTACTATACATGTCGTGCTGGTCGTCGCAACGGTCTACGGACAAGACGGACTCGCCAATCCGGACTGCTTGGGGATCTCCGGGCTAGCCATCCTACTATCAGTACGCTTGGGATATCCTAGATTAATTTGGTAATAGCTTTCTATTCTTATTTCTGAAGGAGTTGAATTGTGATTCTTTATTTAGAATAGAAGCTGCAACATGAACCAGCTTTGTATCGTGTGGCATAGGAACTTGTCCGGTAATGGTTTGTGACCACACGATTCAGATGATCTGGTCCTTCTACCTCCGGGCCCAGACCTCAAATTATTATTCGTCTCGATTTCGAATCAAGTGTTGTTCTTAGTGAGATGTCACGTCAAGTTGTCTTATGGAATTAACGAGTTATACTCTGACGGGAGCTAAACTAGTAAGCTCCATCTTCTCGAAACCTATTGAAAGTCGTTATCCCCTTACGCAATGTTCGCTCATTCATTTCAAACTGGGATTGGACCTCATTCAGAACTTCAAGATCTTCTAGATCTTGTCCTGATTCTAAACTACTTACTTTCTCGTAAGTGCTGGATGTTCTGATCTAGTATTTTTAAAGTGCTCCACGCAGAAAGTTCATCGGTATCAAGTAGTTACATATTTACCATATTGATACTAGTAGTTCTACAGACAACAAGTACCCAAACAATTGTAACATGCTGCTAAATTAAAAGGGTTACCTTACCGCTGTACCCTTGAGCTAGATCAATCACATGTCACGTGGACGGACAGAATGCATCTGTCAAGCTGTCAAGCTTACAGTTACATTAAATATTTGATCAAACCAGTATGCTATCGAGTCCTAGCCAGTTATACTGCGGATTTTTCATGTTGTATTGGATTCTTGAAATGAGTCATTTTTGCAACTTTATATCCATCAACCATAATTCTCGCTTCACATTTTTCATCTTCGGCATATATCCAACTTCAACTCAGAAACAAACCATATCCCTTAATTCTCCATGGCTTCTCCAGACTTCGAGCTCTTCTCTTCTCTCCGTCTGGACCCTCTCCTCACGTCGCTTGCTATCAATACAGAAGCCTGGGACAGCGAGATTGAAATCTCATCGCCCTTCTACATGCTCCCTTACCACCGTGACCGCATGTTGCAAGCAGCCGAGTACTTTGGTTGGACCAAGGCTGCTAATGCGATTCGTGATACTGAAGGGTTCAATCGTCTCCTTAAGAAACTTACTGAGGCGATCGACGTCCAGTCGCCTGCGCCTCTACGGGTGAAAACGCTACTGAGTCATGATGGGTTGATAACCGTCGAGTTAAATCCCGTGCCTGAAGTTACCCGCTGGAATTTATATCCAGAACGACTCCCGCCTCCCTTCAGTATCACAAAGCCTATGAAAATAAGTCCGTTGAGTGGCGGGGTATTGACTCTTGGCGACGATGATGCAGTGTATGGCGACGCGGTGAAGGGGGAGCCGTGGGAAATAGTTCCTGATACTGTACGCACTGTGCCGTCTTCGTATACGAGGTACAAGACTACGAGTCGGGATATGTATACGAGTGCGAGGGAGAGGGTGGGTATCAAGACGATGGGGGAGAAGAAGGAGGTTCTGCTTGTGAGTGAAGGGGAAGGTGAGGTTATGGAAGGGAGCTTGACTAGTGTTTTGTTTTGGCGGGAGGGACAGTGGGTGACGCCAGGCATGGGGAGTGGTGGGCAACTTGGGACGACGAGGAGGTGGGCGCTCGAGAAAGGGTGGGTTTTCCCTCCGGAGCATTGCAAAGAGAGATCTAAGCTGACTTCATTCCAGGCTTTGTGTTGAGGGTATAATTAAGGTTGATTCCTTGGTTGATGGAGAGGAATGCTGGATTAGCAATGGTGTCAGGGGTTTCCAATACGGCAAGATAAAGCTTTCATAAGAAAAAGTTCAAAGTCTATTTACGCTACCTATTGCGTCGAGCACCCAATTCTAATTCCAATATCCCTACAAACGACTCCCTATGGCACAATTAATCTTGCAAGCCGGCCGCATCTCGAGACCTAAGAAGGCTTCTTACCAGCCATATCTTTACTGGTGCTCCCATCATAGTAATGTGCCATCTCCAAACCAGCCCTCTTGTATCCGCACTTCACGTAGAACCCCTCATTCGCGTCACTACAGTCTAGGATACACTTATAACATCCTACTTTCTCCGCGATGAAATCCAGCGCTTGGATAAGCTTCAATCCAAGCTTTTTGCCTTGTTGATCCTTTGCAACGGCAATATCTTCGATATGTCCTACAAGTCCCAGGTTATGGATACTGTTCACAAAGTTAGCCTCGTCCCAAGAACATCCATGTGTGATAGATGAGAATTGCACCTACAATTTCCGCTCGACGAGCAGCGCTCCGGTTCCCACAATTCGCCCTTGGTCTTCAATAACCAGCAGATAATACCCTCCCTTGCCCTGCCCATTCATCCAGTCATACCGTTCATTCCATGCCTCTTCGGAGATATCACCCACTGTCGTCAATACCCGCAAGGTGTCCAGGAACCCTATCGCGTAGTCTGATTTGCGTAAAGCTCGCAGTGTGTATGTAGGTGGGAGGGAGGCTGCGATTGTAGGAGAGACCAGCTCAGGGCCGAACAGGGCTGCTTCTTCTTCGTTAGGTGGTGCGGTCATTGTTATAAGGGGATTGGAAGTAAGGTCGCTAGTTGTTTGGGCGGGCTCGCGGACATGGTTAACAATGCTGTTTTCTTCAGCCATAGTTAGAGTGGTAGATAAAACGGGGCAATAGAGCTAGAGATTGAGTCAACGAGCATACTTCGTTCTACCTAGAGATATACGGACCTTTGAAAGTGGTTGGCGAAGCAATTGACAGCGTGCAGGTCACAGAGACTTGAGGTTTTTCAAAAGTTCTAGAAGTGTGTTGTTATTATTATATATATTAAGTTCTGTAACAGGACTGATCAAGCACTCCAGGTTTGGGTTCCTGCAGTTACTACAGGGCTGAGGCTGACATTATTCGGGTACGGCTGAGGGGAGGGGGGGGTCCCATCGCTATTTTAGCTCCGGCTTTTACTGTAGCCAAACACCTCCCTGTCATTGTCACTCGCTCGTGGAATGATCAAGACAAAACAGACATGAGTTGTTTGAGAGAACAGCGACACTAATGCCACTACCCATCCACTGAACGACTCAACTGCGAATTGCTTTTATATTCACCGCCCTGGTGGCGTCACGCTCTCGCACTGTCCTTCACGTCACCACTTCCCCCACCGCTTCTTGTCTTGCAGCGATACGATTACTGCATACAACACTGCCAGCTCAACATCGGATAGCACCATGGCAGACAACGCCCATTCTTTTCGAGGTCGCTTCATGAGCAATATTCCAAAGATCGCGTCTTCATCCTCCATCGCAGATATGAGAATTACGGAGTCTCAGAAGCTTAGAGTCCTTATTGTAGCAAATGGATCCAAGGACGTGGCACAGGCTCTTGCACTTGTTGTCCGACTGTCAAAGAATACGAAAATTGAGACGAGGGCGATTGTGGACGAGGAATCATGGCCGGCACACCGACTATCCCAGGAGACACTCACTTTGCAGAACAAGTGCTTCAGAGCTTGCAGGCAGACAGATGAGGCCCAGATGGCTATTGATCGGTCACAAATCGAGTTCTATAAGCAGCAGGCATATGAGTTATGTGGCTGGGCAGATATGATGGTACTGGCTCCGATTGATGCGGATACATTTGCAAAGATGTTGCACGGTATTACAGATTGCTTGATTCTCGAAGTTCTGCGCGGATGGGACGTTTCGAAGAAGATCCTGCTGGTGCCAGGCATGACGACCGCGATGTGGGAGAACCCAGTGACGAAGAAGCAACTGCACAAGGTGCAAAAGAAATGGCAGTGGGTACGGGTTATGCAGCCTATCCTATGGACATATGATAACGGACCTTCCAAGTGCCTCTTGGCTTGGGACGGTTTCAATGAGCTTGTGGATGTTATCAAGAACCAGGCAGAGCTTATGACGATTGGTCACGATGTGGACATTGCTGCTTCTGGGGCAGCGACTCTGGCACGATATAACACCAAGACAGATTGTCTTTTACCGCCAGAGATTTGGTCTTTGATCTTCCAGCATGCAGGGGATTGGGAGGTGGCCAGGGCACTCAACGTCTACGCAAATTTGCCTACGCCAACAGAATGGCGACGACAGCCTGATGATGTGGAAGACGAGTTAAACATCTATATGCGTTCTCTAGAATGGACAATCCTGACCTGTAATACGGGTAAGATCATCGACAAATTGAAATTGGCACCTGAGAACATGAAGTTCCTCTCCACTTTATGTGTCAAGCTGGTTATTAAATTCTGTCTGACAGATCTGCTCACATATCTGGAAACAAATTTCAAGGACGTATTCTGGTCGTCCTTTGGGCAGAAGCTCCTTCCGACCAAAGCCTCAGCCGTATATGGGCGCACAGAAATTCTTGAATGGTGGCGGACATCACCAAGCTTTCTCTCTAAGGACTACACTGCCGAGGCTATTGACGGCGCCTCCAAGTCCGGCTTCGTTCATGTTTTAGATTGGTGGCGTCGTTCTGGTCTGCCACTGAGATATACCGAGTCGGCTCTGGAACAAGCCTCATCCAAAGGACATATCATAGTGCTTGAGTGGTGGAAACAAGCTAGCATGCTCCAGGGGGCATATCATGTTGATGGCGAATCTCGACCACGGCATGTCTCGCCTACAAGAACTGGAGACGAAACGAGCACACCTCAAGAAGCCCAGCCTGCCCTTCGCCTTAAGCCAGGGAAATCACTCCTCGCAGCTGCACAAAACAACCAGTTTCTCGTCTTGCGTTGGTGGGATAATTCTGGAATAACAATTTCACACTCTGAATCGGTGGCCAAAATAGCCTCTGCTCATGGGCATGTTGAAGTCCTTGAGACATGGCGTGAGCTCAAGGGCGAGAAGATGGCATTCGACAGCAAGGTCTTAGTTGAGCCTACAAAGAACGGGCATGTCGATGTTCTGCAATGGTGGAAGAACGTCAGTAAAGGAGAGGATGGACGGCCAGGCGCGAGGGTGGAATATAAGACATGTGATATTGAAGAGGCGTTAGAGGATAGCGTGGGTAGTGAGGGAACGGCGTTTGAGATCAAGAGGTGGTGGGCGCAAAACGGACTGAATCTAGGTGTTCAGGTCAGCGAGTGGACAAAGGTTAAGGTGTTGTGATTTATTTGAGCGGATTCGGTTGTTGCGTAGATTGTATTATCACACTGCATAGCGAGGAAAAAATGGACACTTTGGAATTCTTAACTTGTGTATCCTTGTCCGAGATTTATGCTGGGGGATTCCTATATAAGGGATCCTAGGTATGCGTCTTTGTCCATAGCTTTGATGCCGGCTTCGTTTCCTGTAGCAGTAACAACGATCAGGTACTGTTTAGTATTCACATCACGAGAGTTCACCAAGCCTGGGATTATCTTCCCCACTAGATGCTGTTCTCCTAGCACGTGCAATATTATACGACACACTGACGGGTGAAGTTGGCCTACAATATTGCTTGCAGCCTCATTAGATAATCTAGGGAAATGAATTGTTACCCCTCCATGTCACGGATGCTAAATAGATCTCTCAAAAAGGAGTAGCACAACATGCTAGATGATTCTCGTTTGATCCTTCGCTTAAGCATTTTCTTCCCACACATCGGCCTCGAGCGACCGAATCATAGGGACGAGAAAAAGGACTTCAGCACTCCATTCGAGTATCCCCAAAAGTTTAAATGCTAACATGAAGCAAATAAGAGGAGCAAAAGATTGGGTAAAAATGTGAAGGTCGTACCCGGGCTCGAACCGGGGACTCGGGAATAGTCCTTGTTCAGAACCATGATTCTGATATGTAGTCAAAATCCCACGTGCTAACCGCTACACTATCTATGGTACTATTAGTTGGGTGCACACGTGCTTTTAGATTGAAGTCACTTACACAACCGATTTGAATGCGTGCATATTGAACAATTTTCTTTACCTCATTTTGTAAAGTCAGTGTCTCGGCCAAAAGCCGGAAGCCGTAAAGCTGGACTAGACCCACAGCTTGACCCTCGCAGATTCCGAGTTGCTTCATGCATATTGTTTGAGCCACTTAGTTTAGATCTTGGATATTTTGATCCACTTAGATTATCCCTCCCATGCATAAACTGAATTCCCCTTGGTCACAAGAAACCCATTGCTCTGCCTTTCCCAAAAAATGAGCTAGGAAACTATTGTTTGGAGAACGTATTTCTCGGGAGGATAGTGCTGTGCTCCACATACTCGCCGCTTATTGTTGGACTCTGCTGAGATCACGATAACTGCCGAAAAGCGGACAACTTCATATCTGCCATTTTGGTGTACGCTACCGACAGTGTAAGATGTAATAAAGAGCCCGCAGAATTACAGTGGCCAACCAACTATTAATTTTTTGAGGCAAGAAACGCGAGAACCACGAGCAATTCGAAGCCGCTGACTAAGCGATATGAAAGCATCACCAGAACTTCTTGTCATCTCATCTTTGACATCCGCCTAGCTGTATTTAGAAATTCCTCAAAACGGTCCCTGATGCGGCTCATACCACAATCTCATATGTTATGGGGAGCTATAAGCCCATTTCCACTCACCATTGGACGCCAGAGTCTTTCATCTTTGTCAAGAAATTATACGCTCGGGGCTGCTCGAACATATGATGCAAGTCGCCTTGTTTGTCTTGAAGCAAATGTTAACATGTCCTAGGATGCTATTAATATTCTCAATACCCTCCAGACTCCCCATGGAGTGCTCAAGAAGCGCTGGGATGCCAATATAAAACTTGATGAGGGCTCAAACCAAGAGATCAGAAAATGTCTCAAGCGGATTGGGTACTCTGTAAATTTCCTTCCTCAAGTATCTCGAAGGAGGCTAATTTTACTCTTAGCAACGTGATCTGGATAAGCTGA
The DNA here is from genome assembly GCA_003988805.1 of Ploettnerulaceae sp. D365. Lineage (NCBI taxonomy): Eukaryota > Fungi > Ascomycota > Leotiomycetes > Helotiales > Ploettnerulaceae > Ploettnerulaceae sp. D365. The sequence continues at coordinate 296,991 of QYAL01000070.1, forward strand.
ACATTGTACACGTCGCTGGGACCAAAGGCAAAGGTTCAACATGCGCATACGTCGACTCAATCCTGTCACACTATCGCAAGTCACATGCCATACCTAAGAAGGTCGGGCTTTTTACTTCACCCCATCTGATCGCCGTTCGAGAACGGATTCGGATCAATTCGGCGCCAATATCCGCCGAACTGTTTGCAAAATACTTCTTCGAAGTCTGGGACAAGCTCGAAGCTGCGGCCAACGACTCAGATATCCCTTTCGAGAAACCTGTCTACTTTCGGTATCTGAATCTCATGAGCTACCATGTTTTCTTGCAAGAGAATGTAGATGCGGCGATTTACGAGGTTGGTGTTGGCGGCGAATACGACTCTACAAACATTGTTGATCGTCCAGCTGTCACCGGCATTTCTACCCTCGGAATAGACCATACATTCACGTTAGGTGACACGATCGACAAGATTGCGTGGCATAAAGCCGGGATTCAAAAGAAAGCAGTTCCATCCTTTTGTGTGAAGCAGATACCGGCCGCTATGGAGGTTGTTGAGAAGCGATCCAAGGAGAGAGCTGTCAAATCTTTCAATGTCGTTGAGCTTGATCCACGGCTGGGAGATGTAGAGATTCGGCCTGATGCACAATTTCAAAAGTCGAATGCCAGTCTTGCGATAGCGCTTACCGAGACATTATTGAAGAGACTCGATCCATCGTTTATACCAGATGTAGGGACGCTGTCGCAAGAATTTAAGAATGGACTCGAGCAAGTTGTTTGGAGGGGAAGGTGTGAAACGAAAGTTGAAGGAAATCTCACTTGGTATCTGGATGGTGCACACACTGCAGATAGCATCGAAGTCGCTGCGAAGTGGTTTACCGGCGAATGCACTGATAAGTGGGTATTATACCTCTACACAATGTTTACTCTATTAACGTGAGTGTAGACCAGGATCTAGGGCACTTATTTTCAACCAACAAGGGCATCGGGAATCCATTCTCTTATTAGAAACTCTTTTCAAGGCCTACTCATCGCAAACTACGGTCAAATTGAGCCACGTCATCTTCTGTCCTACAGTTCCAGCTGCTACTTCTACCAGGAAGGGTATATATTGTGTACTAAGCTCAATTACCTTTCACACTGCTAATTATGTTTTCAGATCAAGTCAACCTTTCCACAGACACTGCCGAGCTCGAGAATTTCACGATGCAAAAGGCATTTGCAGATAAGTGGCGCTCTCTGGACACAATGTCGTCGACTCGGGTTCATATTAAGCCTGGCGTTGAAGATGCCATTGAGTTTGTTCGGAGTATCAGTTCTCCCAGTGATATAAAAGGAGAATCCGAGGAGGTTCACGCTTTAATCACAGGGAGTGTGCATTTGGTAGGTCGGGCGTTGGGTACATTAGAAGATTTGGACGCTCTGTGACGTTACAAACTATCTGCAGAATAATGTAAGAGGAAAATGGCATCTGCTACCTTTAGTGAATGGAGGTTGAAGGACTCAGCCTTTGGTAGGCCAGATGATACCTTCACGTGATATTGAAATGCAAACAGCACAAACATTTCAATTGTTTGCAGTGTTTGCGATGTTTACACCGTTTCGGCGCTAGTGCACAGTCCATCCTTTCCACACCATAAATACCTCGCGCCCAGCTCCTCTTCCTTTTCCTTTCCCCATCTTTGTGCACGGGTAAGAAACCCACCCCCAACTCTGCCCGCGAGCTCTCTAGCTAACAGCTTCATAGGTTTTACGCATATCAGTGAGGATTCGTCCGAGATTGCGTTTTTGCTAGTTGAAAACTATAACCATGACCGCTCTTGCCTGGCTTCGGCCGGGTGAGGAATTTTTGGAACACAAATTCTTCGATGAAGGAGATGCTTTTTTTTTATTTACTTTTCATTGCGCCAGGCTCCTGGCGGGCTTTCGTGAAGAAGAGGATATGGGTCGCGTGGGGTTTCCGAGGAGGTTAAGGTGGAGCATAGCTCGACTGGGGGATATTAGTTAATGGATTTAATGATGAACGAGTTCACAGGTGGAATTTGATGTTTCCTCTGGCTTTGAAAAGTAAAAGTGTATATCTGTCTGGACTTGATTCCAAAATCCAGAAGCTAGCTATGTCATCGGGCGTCAAGCTCTTTGTGATCTCGAAGTTGATGCCGTTCCCAATGACTGCCTATCTTCCCCACCAATAAACTCATCACCATGGCGAAAACTGCCCTAATCACCGGCGCAACAGGTCTGCTAGGTAGACAAGTAGTCAAAGCCTTCGAGCAAGCTGGCTGGGACGTCAAAGGTACAGGATTCACACGCGCAAAGCCACCAACGATCTTGAAGCTTGATGTTAGCTCCGAGGAAGACGTTGCGGCTGCGCTCGAAGAAGTCAAGTTCGTCCACCTCGTTCCCTACTAAAGCCATTTCTGACAATCCTGAAGACCTCAAGTCGTAGTCCACTGTAAGTCTACCGACCACATCTTCAAACATCCTTTGAGGGGAATCTAGGTGCTGCAAACCGCTTCCCGGACAAATGTGACAATGACCCAGCTGGCACGCGCGCACTCAACATTGAAGCTTCAGCCTCCCTCGCTCGTGTATGCGCCGCCAACTCCATCCTCCTAATCTACATCTCGACCGACTATGTGTTTCCTGGTTTAGAAGGCGATGCGCCCTACGAAGCTACAAGCACACCAAGTCCACCGAACCTCTACGGCGAGACGAAATGGGAGGGCGAGAAGGCTGTGCTCGCAGAGTATGAGAAGGCAGGGATGCAGGGCTGGGGTACTGTGTTACGAGTCCCAGTGCTGTATGGAGATGCAAATAAGCCTGCGGAGAGTGCCGTTAACGTCTTGATGGACGCCGTATGGAAAGCTCAAGATGAGGGAGCGAGTGTCAAGATGGATCATTGGGCAATCAGATATCCTACAAACACCGAAGACGTCGGACGAGTTCTGCAAGGTCTATCCCCTCCTCTTCCCCCTACTCCCACCTCTTTTCTAACAAGGCTGTGCAGAACTCGCAACCAAGTTTCTCGCAACGGACGTTAAATCCAGCCTACCTACCATCCTCCAGTTTTCCTCTGAAGATAAGATGACCAAGTACGAGATCTGCGAGATCTTTGCGGAGATCATGGGGTTGCCACTTGAGGGCATGGTTGCGAATACAGAGGGCAATGACCCGGGTGCAAGTGTAAAAAGACCGTATGATTGCCATCTTTCGACGAGGGGGTTGAAGGACCTCGGGATCAATGTGGCTACGCAGGATTTCAAGGGCTGGTGGAGGAGGGAAGCTAGGGCATACAGGAAGTAGATATCTCTTTGGCTGGAGCTAGGCTCTTGCTATGGAAGATTTTCGTCATGAAAGGCTGAGAAACTACATGTTTCTCGTCAGTATAAGCATCGGTTTGTGCCGAAGTCTGGCCTCAGTGGATCAAACCTAACCCTACTTGTTGCGTGTCCTTCCTGCATCTAAGACTTATAACCAAGGGATTATTTGTCTATTACTTCTTCCTCTTCTCCACGGATATTATTTCCCGTTTCGATCTCCTTTACAACTAATATGCACTTTGTCTGTTTACTGTCTACTGGCAAGTGCCTCCAGAAGCGCTCTTCAGTCAATACGCGGCCACAAAGCATGTGCAGGAACAACATTCCGTCCTGAGTTTCTTGGATCAATCCTGCAAAATTAGCCCCTCCCTTTCATATCACCCGATTGAACGTACCATCGAAAGGGTTGATTGTCAGGATACGGCAGGGGCTTCTGCTCCTCACTGTATCTCTTCCAACGCCTCATTGCGTCCATATCCTCCACCCACCTTTTGAACTTTTCCAGCGTAATTCCCCGTCCACTTACCTTCCCACCCTGCCACCCAGGATAAAACCTCGCGTTCCTCTTGCAATGTTTTATCAACGCTACCTTACTCGGACAATTCTTGTAACACTTTCTCTTGTTAGCTACTTTCGATGGCAGCATATCCAGCACCGCCCTAGGCAAACTATGGAAGCCTTCGCTATGTAGTGCCTGTGGCTTTGTATCAAGAAGGGGATAATACTGCGTATTACTCCCTCCTGGTTCGAAATCTGCAAATCCTTGATACATAAGATCTTGCACATATCTCCTCCTTCGATTCAATATCCTGTCTTGATGATCTTGCGGAAAGGCGTCAATAACCCCGTATCCGAAGGCGAGACACATTGCGTGCGTCACGGTATATATCGCACAGTCACCCCGAGCTCTCTCTTGCACGTGGCCGGCATCAGTCCGGAGTTTCCACTCATAAGGGATGAAAGATGAGCCGAGGAAATCAGCCAGCCAGGCGAAGATGTACGGGACACATTTTGAGCCTGCTGAGCGAGGGGAATTTGGGAGACCTCTAGACTGCATCAACCTCTGAGAGAAGGGTAGAGATGGAGAAAGGGGTTAGGGGTGAAGCTCACGTGTCACCTCCCGAACAAACATAATCTACGCTCTTAGCCTCCGGACTCACCGCGCAAAGCGCCACATGTGCATCCTCCTGGCCCGGGGGGACAAAGTTTACTAATACAAAAAGGTATCTCAATTTCCAAAACTGTGCCTTGCTCAAGAGCCGCTCTGTCTCCTCACGCATCTCCCGAGGAGTTCTCTCCATAAGCTGTGTGTGGAACGGTTGGTGTGAGGGTAAGTAGTAGAACAGAGGATCTGTGCCAAAGGAGCGGCGGTCAACGCCATGCAGTGCGCTGTGCCAAGCGTTAGCATAGTCGCAGATAAACTGCATATAGGATTCTGTGCAAACAGCAGGGGTTCCAGCGTGAGGATCGAGGACGCGGAGGCCTTGTCGGCTGTTGAGTTGTGTGCCGTTGCAGACTTTTAGGGATGATGAAGTAAGTTTGTGTTTTTTATAGGGAGAAAGGATTGAGAGAGGATAGGGGAGGCTAGGGGTACCGTTAGATTCAGCTGCTGTGGGAGTGCAGCTGAATAGTGGGAAGGAGGGTAAAGGTTCAGATAGCGATTTCAATTTATTCTGGTTCCGGATCTGGATGCGGAGATCTGTCAGGTCGTCGAATGCTCTTACTCCTGCGGGATATCCTATTAGCAGAGTATTGATTCTCGACAAACCACTACACTTCAGAGCCGAGCGAGCGAGCCACTGTTTACGAGAGGTAGAAGTAGGCGAGGACAAACAACGATAAGGAGAGCATCGAAAAAGTGACATCAGAGGAAACAGGAAGGAACTTGACAGCGTCCTCTTCTTATAACATACGCTTATTAAGCCTCTTGACAGTCTCATCATCCGGCGGGCTAAACATCTTTTCCCGCGCCAGGCGAATAATAGATCTATCTCGCGCTATGGAAGGCTGATGTTCAGGGGCGTTGCGATTCATTTTTGGGAGAAATCCATAGAGCAAGAAAGAGAGATGTGAGGAGGAGGATTGTCAAGTCAAGCAACACATGGAAGGAAGCGTAATAGAGCGAAAAATTTGAATTTTTGTACGGGGAGAAGAGAGGAAAAGTACAATGGTATATGGCTGGAGTAGGAAAGTAAGAATGAATGAATAAATGAAAGGATTTTTTGGTCATGTAATCCGAGTACAATAGGACGGATGGATGGATGGATGGATCGGACTTGAATGATGATGATAACAAAGAAAGAAAGAAAGAAAGAAAGAAAAATTAAACGTATGAACGAAAAGGGAATCTATCCGGATTGGAAAGATTTGATTCCGGAAGAGGGAGAGGGAGTACAAAGAAAGAAAAGCAAGAAGAAGAAGAAAAGCAAGAGGATAGTGAGCCTTGTAGAGTAATTTTTTTTTAGATCTACACCTATATAATATTATTTCATCATCATACTGTATAAAAAGAACGAACCAAATAAATACTCCATCTATCTACTTATTTATTCCTCCTCCTCGCTTCATGAATCCATCTCTTGTCCCCCACCTCTCACCCATGGCCTAAGACTTGGACTTATACTGTCAAGTCTTCCAATCTCCCAATTTTTCTGATTGATAATCCCCTTCCCTGGAATTGGTTGATAGGAAATGTACTAAGTAATGTATGTGTAGTCGTTTTGATAGTTTTTTGATTCGGGGTGGGAAGGTGGGTGGGTGGATGGATAGATGGATGGATGGATGGATGGATTGTAGTGTTTATTGTGTAAGGTAAGTGGCAAGTGGTGGTGAGTGGTGAGTATTTCAGGGGAGGAAAAGGGGGGAGTATATATATATCTATGAGTGTGTTTCTACCGTGTTGTTTAATTTAGCTGCTTATGCTTATGCATTCAATTACTGTGTCATATATATACAAAGGACATGACGACATATATATATATAGTTAGGCCTGGCTCACCGGCACAGCAGCTAGGGACTGTAAAGTCATTCTTATGTATGGAGCGTGTTAAGAAAGATGAGGATTACTCTATCTAATCTTTGATATTTATATTCTCTTTCTTTCTTTCTTTCTATTACTGTACTAGATCTTGGACTCTTCATATATAAATCTATCAAGCCGTCTAATTGATTATTTTCGAGCTCTTGTCGAGAACCTCTAGCTGCGTGTCTGATATCGAGAAGTCTAACCTCCCGTCCTCTCCTTTCTAATCTAATCAAGTCAAACTATCCCTTGCCCTTCCTTACACAGACCTCAAGCTCCTCTTGATACTTCCCAACTCCACCCTCCTAACCTCAACCCCATTCTCTTCACTCCCACCCCCCTCCAAAGTCCACAACTCCTCCACACCAAGCCCCTCCAAAAAACCCAACGCACGCTCAAAATTCGTCCCAACCTGTCCAACCCCATGACTATCATCACTCAGCGTCAAGCGTCCCCCCATCCGCAGAAACGCCTCACACACCACCCGCGACGGATACGGCTCCCGCAACCCTTTCCTCAACGCACTAGTATTAACCTCCAACAAGCCCCCCTGCTCAACCACCAACGCGAGATTCCTCACGATTTTCTCCCACACCTGCTCTCCGTCCTGCTTTCCGATCTCCACGAGACTCACATCAGGCTCATCGCTCAGAAGACGAATGAGATCGAAATGGCCGACGACTTTCGGACACAGCGCAAGCAGCATGGCATGCTGGGCATCAAAGTAATCCGCGAAAAGCCGAGCATCGGTGCCGCCGGCGACAAGGCGTGCTCGACGGTAGAACGCGGTGTCGTAGTCGATGGGGATGGTGTGTACGTGGTGCACGGAGCCGATGAAGTAGTCGATGCGGGGATCGGAGGCGAGGTGTTTGATCAGGGGGATGTAGGAGGGCCGGATCCATTCTGATTCGAAGCCGATGAGGAGTTTGATCTGGGAGGCGTATTTGATGCGCAGGCGGGTGGCTTCTTGGAGGTAGGCGGTGTGGTTTGGGAGGTGGGTGGTTATGGTTTGCGAGGTGGCGATCTGGGTTGTTTGTTAGGTACTGTATATATACATATATATATATATGGATAATCTTTTTAGGATAGATATGAAGGAGAGAAAAAGAGGAGATTAACTAACTTCCTCAGGATATAAATCCTCCTCAGAATTCCGAGGCATATGTTCCGTCAGAGCAAAAGTTTCCATCCCTCGCGCAATAGCCGTCTGAACAATATCCTCAAGCTGATCTTTTGCATGGCCGGGACAGAATTGTCCGGAGTGACTGTGCATTGAGAAGGCCATCTTTTCTTGTTTCTTGTTTTTTTGTCTTTTATCTCGGGCTCGAGATCGAGCTCTTCTACTGCTTTTTTTCCTTCTCTCTTTATTTTTCTTCTCCTATCTCACACACAATCTCTCTCTCATCTACTCTCTCTCACCCTCTCACTCAAAGCAGAAGCAGAAGCAGAAGTAACGACCTCAAACAGAAACAATAAATATCCTCGAAGCAAATACAACAAGCTAAAAAAAAGAGAGAAAGAGAGATACCAATATCTAGCTTGATATCTATCTATCTATCTATCTATACAAAGTATATCCCAATCTCCAGAACAGACAGAATTCGACCGAAAACTAAACTAGACTAGATCAGATCAGCCTAGATCAGATCTAAAAGAGCGGATAAGGGATAAGTGCAGAGAGAGATATAATATGTATCTCTGAAAACGTGGGATTGTACGGGATAGGATAGGATAGAGTGTTTGGTGTGTGAGGGGGGGGGGGATTATACAGGTAGAGTAAAGTAAGTAGAGTAGATAATACCCTCCGTGTATGTATGAGCCGGAGATGCAGATGAAAAGGAGGGGAGAGAGGAGAGGGGAGGAGAATACTTACGATACATGCATGTAGTGGGGGTGGGGCGGAGCGGAGTGGGGCGGAAGTTCAAGTTCAAGTTGATCTCTTGGTCTTGGCGTATGGTAGCGTAGCGTAGGGTTGGGTTTGGTGGGGTTCAGGAGTTCGCTAATTTATGTATATATGTACTGTATCCGAACGCAACGCAACGCCACGCAACGTATAACGCAAGTGAGATGAGAATCCAATCCTCTGATCTCTAACCTACCTACTATTCTGTAAGAAACTGTAAGAGAGCGAGAGAGAGAGAGAGAGAGAGAGTTGAAGAGAGACATATAAATCTGTAAATAAATGGAAATAATTGTTAAAAAAGTAAGGTGTAGGGGGGTAAGGGGGTTTTTCTCTCGGAGTTTTTTACTTTTCTTTTTCAGGGTTGTGATGTCATATATATATGATATATAGATAGTGTCATTGTATATATTTTTTTCTTATATATATTACTACTACTAATTATATGAAGATGGTGATGATGATGATGATTACTTTTGCTCGTAGTACTTGGTTTGGTATTTGGTATTTGGAGAGAGGATGAGGGGGGGGGTTAGGAAAAGAGGAGAGGGAGGAAGGAAAGCAAGATTTAGAAGAAGTATGTTTATTAGAAATAAGAAGCCAAGCCCAAAAAAGTAAGGAGGAGCGAAAAGTGGTATCTATATTATATCATTTATTTATTCATTACTTCATCGCCAGCCAGCCAGCCAGCAGCATATTGCCCCCATTCTATCCATCCCGTTCCTAAATATTTGGTTGTGTCTCTTTGGGAAAAAAAAAAAAAAAAAAAAAAAAGAGTAACGCCAGCGGCCCCCTTGAACGCCTATATCGTTGATTTGATGTGGAACTGTAATAATAGTGACAGGGTCGGTTCGTTCGTACATGTGTGTACATGAAATTTGTGAAAGGAGAGATAGTGGATGGAGCGGAAAGAAGAGTAGAGGGGGAAAAAGAAAAGACAAGACAAGAAAAAAAAAAGATCGATCGATGAGAAGCAGAAGCAAGCTAGAGAGTTCCACCACATGGCGACTAGACCTCATCATCCTCACACTTCACCACCCGTCTAGCAGCCGTCGAATTCCCCGCACCGCCTCCAAGCACCAAATGAAACCCACCCTCACCCCTCACGATAATCCCTTCCCTCGTCGCCCACCTAACAAGCAACTCATCCTCCACCTGCCTCACCTCACCCCTTCCCTTCCCCTGTGCCGTAGCATCCAAATGCTTCCCTACATGCTCCATCCTCTCATCCCAGCAGGCCTCGCCCGCAAAGAGCATCGCGCACTCCCGCACCGGACATCTGAGCTCCTGCGGCGCTTGGCGCTTCGTCATCAAGCACGATGCTTGGAGGGATTTGATCTGGCTTTCCCAGGTGGCGTCGGCGTTGGCCTTCTTGCGCTTTGCCGAGGAGGGGATGTGCATGCGGCGGAGATGTTGTGTGAAGAGGTCTTTGCGGTTGAATTCGGTGCCTCGGAGTATCATGCCTGCGCTCTTGGTGTTGGTAACTCCGTTGTGCGGGGAGGAGGAGGAGGTGGAGGACGAAGAAGAAGACAATGATGATGGAGGAGAGGAGGAGGTTCTCGAGTGGTTGTGACCTTCCATCTTCCCGCATGCACCAAGCTCGCAGACCCAGGCCGTGAGGTTCAAGTGCTGGCTGCTGACATGACGCTTCCACTCGTTCTTGCTCGCAAACGTGGCTAGGCAGCCGGCGAAATCAAAGACGCAGATGAAAGGCCTGGTGTGTGCTGATGCGATGTGGCGTTGTAGAGATGCGGCATCCTTGAAGGGTGCGTGCCCGCAGGATTTGCACGAAGCGGCGCCCTTGGCCTTGGAGGCGGGTTTGGAGGCGGGTTTGGATATGCGGTTACCCTTTTTGTTGACTGGGATGGATGAGACCCGAGAAGGTGGAGAGAAGCGCCGCTTACGGGTTCGTGTGGATTTGGGTGTGTATTCCGTGTCTGAGATGGGGGAGTCCGGGATATGGTCTGTGTCCGCTTCTGTATCCGCTTCTGCGTCCGCGCCTGCGTCTGCGTCTGTACCGATGTCGAGGTCTCCTTCGGCATCGAGGTCGGACACATGCCCATGGTCCTCGACGTAGATTGTGTTGTTCTGAGGGGAGACTGCAACTTCATCTGGCACTAATTCGTGGGCTCTTTCATCCGAGGCATATCGACAGGAGTGCAAGTCAGCTGAGTTCTGCATGTTAGAATCATGTAGCTCTAAATGATGGTGATTGATGTCCAGGGCGTATTCGTTCTTTAAGGCTATCTCGCTGAAGACTTCCTCGTTGTCGAAGATGACCTCTTCGGTGTCGGCAAAGGATTGTACTTGGTTCATGCTGACGCAAGAATGACCGCTTGATTGTAGGAATGAGTACGATTGGTAGTGTGCTGTGGGGTGTCTGACATCTGGTAGAGCCTGGTGGTAATAGTTATCGGTACCGCAGTGTCTACTATCCTGAAAATACTCTGGCTCCGTCTGTGGACTGTGTACACTTCCGCATGAAGAGGCTAGACCTTGGGATGGAGATAAAGAGGCCATTCTCTGGTGAGAAGCTTGTGGTAGAGATGAAATTGGATGAGAGGGGTATGAGAGGCCCTGGCTCATATCTTTTAGGAGATTTGGGAGAGGATCAGCGGTAAATAGTGCGCGCTCCGGCTCATTCACAAAGCGTTGCATAGCGGGGTGTCGACTTTGTTGTTGTTGCTGTCGCTGTAGCTGGAACGACCGAGGAGTTTGGGCTTGGCTCACATCTTGGTACGTGAGGTTCATCAGGGAAGGATCAATGTTGGTCCACGATCTGGCCATGTTGAGATGCTGCTCATGTAAGTAATGCTCGTATGAGTTGAAAGTGTTGTCGTTGACGAAAGGTGTTTGATCAAAGCCGTCCGGCATGTTGAAAGTCATGTTTGCTATGCTTGCTCCAGTAGATAGCCGAGGAGGCTTGGTTTGGGTTTTCAAAGACAGATTCTTCCCGACCAGATATGTAGATTGAAAGGAGGATCGGGTCTAGACAGAAGTCTCGTACAAATAAATAGATATCCGAGTCTTGGTGGTTGTTTGCTTAAAGTGATTGTGCTGCTGTTGTGTATCAGCACGACGTCCTGGGAGCGGAAATAAGCGGTTGAAGGAGGCAGGCGAGAAAGCAAGAAAGCGAAACACAAGAAGATACCACAACACAGGATGCGTACCTCGAGTTCGAGAGTGAGGAATTAATTCTCCCGACAAACAATCAGATGGATGAAGGGCTTCCAAGCGTCGTATTATTTTACTTTTCGTACACAAGAGGAAAAACCGAGTTATACACAATCATCTAGTACATAAATACAGTCCACACACATACATCGACGTCAGGCAGGTGTCACAAAACACCGACAGTTTTTTTTTTGACAGGACAGGTATAGGTATATCGGGAGGCGAAGCACTTCGAGACAAGACAAAGAATATGGTAAGGACTTGAGCCGGCGCAGTTTACTTGTCTTTTCCGAGTTCAACGAGGGATATGGACAGGAGGGAGAGAAGGAGCTCAAGTAAAGAATCCAAGCCTACCCCCTTCCCCCCCCCCCCCCCCGAGGTCGAGGTCAAGGTCATCCTTCAGGCCACGAAGCTACCTAAAAGCCAAACTGCCCTTTTCTCTTTTCCAACCCGAGCCATGGCGTCGGTGTGTGTGTGTGTGTGCTGTGCGTGCTGTGAGAGCTTGGGGACGGGACAGCAGAGCCGCATTTTATTGTATTGTATTGTACCCTACTCGGACTGGGAGCAAAAGTGCATCATGATTAGGTAGTGGTAGTGGTGGTGGTGGTGGTGGTGGTGGTGATGCAGTGGTAGGCCAGGGGTTGCCAGACCGAGTGGAAGTGGAAGTGTAAGCGGTACGCCCACGCCTACGTAGCTGTACAGTACCATGCCCATGCCCATGCCCACGCCCACGCCCACGCCCATGTCATGCCTGTGCCCTCCTTTCCCTGCCCTGCCCTGCTGCAATTCTGGGACATCTTTGTCCTGTGTTGCCGCCGCTGCTGCTGCTGCTGCTGCGCCTCTTGTTTATGGTGGACGGTGGGTATCACGGCATTCAGATGAGATACAAAGGAGGTGAAGGTGAGGTGTACTGCATCGTGTGGTGGAATTCGAAAGAGTCGGTGGGTTTTTCGCTGAACGGATCAAGTTTAGTTCATGAGCCATTACAGTATGGGGTACGAAGAAGTACAAACAGGCGGGTGCTGCCTAGAGGGCAGCGCTAGAACAACTCTAAACCCCCTGACATGACCTGCCAGCTGCCAGCTGCCAGCTGCCCTACTACTGTACTGTACTAGGCAGACTTCACTTTGTCTTCCCTTCACATTCCTTCACATCCTTCACATATTCATATTCACATTCAAACTTCCATCCCCATTCACATTCCCATTCCCAATCTCACTCCAATCAAATCCCCCTGCTTCAGTTCAACTCTTACAGTACCCGCCCGAACAAGTTCCGATTGTCAGTCATCAAGCAAGCTTATCAATCAAGTGCAAAGTAAGACATATATACTGCACTCCACTCCACTCCACTCCACCGCACAGCTGCCCAGTCCACTCCTCTCTCTCATTGCTTTTTCTTCTTCTTCTTCAACAACAACAACCCCTCAAAAAAGCAACCTTCCCCCCCTCGACATCTCAGATCAGATGGGGGGGAAAAGAGAGAGAGAGAATCCGGTAAAAGATCTTCAACCCAGCGACTCACGGTTCAAGCCCTTTTTCAGCCCTTCCGGCCCCCAATATATGCGACCTGCTACTGTGAGAGCTGCTTATTGGTTGGTGCTCGCTAGCTTCATATGTACTGTATGATATAATGATATAATGATATAATGATATACATATTATATGTACAGTAAGGAGCTCGCTTCCATTCTATTCTTCCATTGTTTATGATTGGATGTCTACTCGCCATGTAAGGCTCGATATGGAGGATAGGATACATGTCTACTGTAGAGAGGCCCGGGCCTATTTACCGAGGGATTCTTGACATGTCAACTTTAATCCGCAGATCTAGGTTACAGTACTGTAAGGTAAAGACAGGGGGACCCCCGCCTATGCCTATGCCTGAAATTTGAATTATATCCGGATTCGATGAGTGAAAGAGTCATCTATTGCTTCATTTGTATAGCCAGATCAGATCAGATCTGATCTGACAAGGCCAGCTAATTACTTTACTTTACTTACTTACTGTAGCTATAGACCGGTGTACATGTACATACAAAAATCAATCAATCACTTGATAATTCAAATATAGAATCCCGATGACTCAAAAGCAGGCAAATGTTTTACATAAGATTCCCAGCTCCTAGATCCTTTACAGTACTGTACTGTATCTTCTGATAATTCGCCTTTTTTTACCCTTTCCTATTCCTGTTCTGCCTAGTTACTACATACATGCAGAAGAAGAAGAAACAAATAAAGAAACAAGGCGAAATTGTACCGTATCAGAAGGGCATTCATTCCCTTCAGCTTTCCCATAAAATGCCAATGCCATGCCATGCCGCCATGCTAATGCATTGCCCCGCTTACCCTACCCTACCCTACCTAGTCTCCCCTTCCCTCCCCCTCCCCGCGCGCCGCCGCCGCCCTTTAACCACCCTCCCCTCCACAATATATGACCCCTCCACAATACTGAAAAAAGAAACCAACCCACCAACCAACCAACCAAACACACCAACCTTCAACCAGACACCGACTATCCAGCATCCTATTCGCTGTATATATAGTATAAATGGAGGCTGTTGAGTTGGGAGAGGGAAGGGGAGGGATGAGAGATGAGAGATGTGAGATGTGAGATGTGAGATGTGAGGGAAAACTTCGGATACTGTATGTACGAAATATGTATGTATGTATGTCTGCTATTTCCGGATGGATTTCCGGATGGTTGTGGGTGTGTCTCTTGGTCTTTTCAGCTGGGGATTTTACATTTACTGTACATGTATCATCGATCGGCTAAATACTTTGTACTTTCGTATCAGATCAAGGTCCTAGTACTTTCATACTGTACTGTACTGTACTTTTTCTTTTCTTTTCTTTTCTGTCCTTTTCCTTTTCTGGGAGACTAAAAGCGGGTGTTTATGTTACTGTACTGTACTGTACTTGGATTCTTTACATCCTGTATTTATTGTATTGTACTGTATTGTTGTATCCATCGGATGAGGGGGTTCGCTTAGCCTTCGTACAGTACAGTAGCTTAGGCTTCGTTCGGCATCTTTGCGGGCAGGCGCATGCATGCATGCATATGCATGAGTACAGTATGTATCGAGATCACGTACTTACTACCATACAGCATCGTCACTTTACATCGTCTGATTTCAATTCAGTTCAGTTCGGGTCATACCTTGCTGGCTGGCTGAATCGAACATCTTTTTCCTTTCCTTGTTTTTGATTGGAGGCTAGCTTGGAGAGTCGTCATGATGCATATATATGGCCATGGATCTGTTTACCTTTTACTGTTCATGAAATGTACTTACTTGGGTTTCAGATCTGATTTGATTTGAATTCAATACTACAGTATCCATACAAGTCACGATACTGTATCTGGCCTACCTTCTCTTCTATGCCTGGCCTTACAGTACTGAATCATTAGATGTCCCATACAAGCACCAAAGCGACATGATACATCAAAGTCCCCTTTGAGACCCGTATAAACTGACATATTTCTGAATATACCCTCACAATCCCAAATACTATACCTATTTCCCACGCCATATCTATCTACAGTACCATCCATCCATCCATCCATTCCATCCATCCATCTTCCAAATTTTAATAATTAAATTAAATTAA
The DNA here is from genome assembly GCA_003988805.1 of Ploettnerulaceae sp. D365. NCBI lineage: Eukaryota > Fungi > Ascomycota > Leotiomycetes > Helotiales > Ploettnerulaceae > Ploettnerulaceae sp. D365. The sequence goes on from QYAL01000070.1 coordinate 311,995, forward strand.
TTACAACTAGTACAGCTAACTAATATAAATATACACCACCTCTCCATATATAAATCCAACAACTCTTCTGGAATGCGAATATCTCATCAAGTTCCCAGTTTCCTTTTCAGCTATATACCACCACGTACATGCTCCTCAAGGGATATCTTCTTCTCTATCATCCTAAAAGAGTACTACTGGATGGATACTTTATGCATCTATTCTGCAGAACTCAAGTCCGTACCCGGCCCTGGAGCGGATCAAGTGAACATCGATGGGAAGTTCATGATCCGAAGACAGATATATATATATATAGCGTCACAAGACAAAGAGGAATATTACAACTTGAGGCTTCAATCAATTACATATAATAGCAAGCTTAAGAACCACCACGTACACTAACAAAAACCAAACTGACAGCGGATCCTCAAGCTTAAGGAATTAATATTTAAATCAGAAGAACTGCAGACTAGCTAGCTAGCTGCAGGGAAAAATAAAAGATCTGGGGAGATGACGATATAATATCAAGTTGGCTGTTATTTCTATTAACTGCTCAGCATATATATGTATATATACCTACATACCTGTCCACCTTTCCGCCTGCCTATATATATATATTTACTCCTAACGAACATGAATTACCTCCAGTCAATTATAACAGATCACTTACGATCTACCACCGAACAACAGCAACAACCATAACAGTACTAGTATACTGTATACTGCGAGAATAAAATCTTCTCTCTGCGGTTCCTGCTAGCAGCTCTCTCTGCAATTGAAAGTTGCAAGTTGCAATTCGCTACTCCTGAAGAGTCAAGGTTGACGCACGTACAGTATATGCTAGGCTATTTTTTCTTTCGCGATATATATGGAGTGGGTGTAGTAAGTACATGAGTGAGTAAGTAAGTAAGTAAGTGCTTACTTGTTCTTGAGTAAGAGTGAGAGTGGGTTTAAGAGGGCGGGTAGAGGAGAGGAGAGAAGAAAGAGGAAAAGAAGAAATAAGCATACGACAGAGGATATATAATAAGAGCTTAACCTGCAAATTAAAGCATGATCCTATAAAGAAAGTACAGTACTATCTATAGCTAGCCTTCTCTCAAGCTTCCTAATCATGAACTTGAACAGCATATTTATCTTCATAAACCAGAGAGATAACTTATTCTCTCTCGCTCTCTTTTTTTTGGCGAGATATATATCTTCTTTTTTCCTTCCTGTTAGTGGGTTCTGGATCGATGGGGTCTGGATATTGTTGTTGTGTAGCGGTAGACTTGGTTTGTATATATATATGTGTGTGTGTGTGTGGAGTGGAGTGGAGTGGAAGGGAGTTTTTGGAATGAATGGGAGGGAATGGAAATGGAAATGGAAATGAGGGGTAGAGGAGAGAGGAGAGGAGAGATAGCTGTTAGGGATTGGGAGGAAGGGTGAGGATGGTGGTGGCCCTGGTGAGGGAATAGAGAGGGAGGAGGAAGAGGAAGCAGAAGGAGGAATATCAAAATTATGTTTCATTTTAACATGTAGTAATTTGAAGTAAACGGAAATGTTCCAAACGACCCTATCCCTTCTTTCCTCTCCTTTCCTCTCCTCTCCTCTTCTCGAAGACATCAGTGAAAAGATGATCTCAACAAGAGTACAATCAATATACGCTTATCCTCTTCCACATTACTATTAATTCACAGACGGCTTTTTCTTTCCCGCCCAATATATACATCCATCTTCCATCTTCCCACTTCGCTCTTCGTATACAAAACATAGATGGGAAGATTATATACAGTAATCAGCCCACAAAACGTACTTCCCTCCATCGATCCCCTAGCTAGCCTAGTCAGATCCCAACAAAACAGCTCGCCACAGTTATGTCCTTACTTACTGCACGAAAAACTGCCCACAATACAGTACTAATCTGCTGATATATATACTGTACTCACACCACCGTACCGTACCGCGGATTGAAAAAAAAAAGATTGGCCGGAAAGAAGAGAAGAGTGGTGATTTGTATTGTAAACGCATAGCCCATGTGTATATATAAACCAGGTTAATTATTAAGTGTTTTCCTACGTATAATATTCGGTTAACCACTGTAATACTATGAGCTCTCGTAAGCTATTATGATACATACACTTCTGACTTCATGAACGTACGTGATCTGTAAGTCGGGAAAAGGGAGAACTCCAGTCATTAATATACAGTAATGACCGACTCGACCCCGCCATCCCTCTCCGCCCCCACGTCTCCCCCCCTTTTTGATAGAAATTAAACAGGTGGAGTACAGTACAGTAATATGTGTGTGCTATGTTTAGGAAATCCTACGTACGTAGGTTTCCTGTTTCAAAGCCCTTTCATTCTTAAATTTCGCTTCGACGGTATGATACACGTACAGTACGGGACGGTTCGGTACGGTACAGCTCGGCAGGTATGATTTTCGGATATGTACTGTAATAATGGCGTGTGGGAATTCCCATGCGAATCATCTCCTCTCGCCACTAGTCAGGCACCAGACGACGGAACAAACGAACGAACGACGAGTAAATCATGAGAGGAGATGGAACTTTCCATGTTCCCTTTTTTTTTTGCTTTTTTAGGGGTATACAGTAGGAGAGTTTGAAACTCTAAAAAAGAAAAATAAAGATACTGTAATAGAGCCGCATTACCTGTAATCATGCGATGATTTGAATTGAATTGATGGATTGATGAATTGATGTTCAAGATCGGGATTGACTATACATTCCCAATAATACTGTAATAACGATATACTTCGTAACTCAACACTCCATCTCTACTGTATCTCCATCTCCACTTCCACCTCCACCTCCCCGCTCCTAATAAAAAGTACTACAAACTTAGAAATATACTTCCTTCCAGCAGTAACAGGGGCAGGGGGCAGGGGCAACCACAAATCGTTGAGATCTCTATTTCTCCTTCCCAAACGAACCAATCACATCCCCAATTTCAGATCCAACGCTATCTACATACGGTGTAGCGCGCGGACCCTTCTTGCATATTACCGTTCGTACTTCGTATGTACTTCGGTTCGACATGAAAAGAAAGATTCTGCGACTACTAAAAAAAAGGAAGGGGGAAAAACGGGCGTAGTGTTGGCGTTGGCGTGGCGTTTGCGTGGGTTGGAGGAGAAAAAAAAAGGAATTTACTGTACTGTAAAAGGAGGCTTGATTTTGATTTTGATTTTTTTTTTGGCATGTGAGGATGGATGGATGGATTGGGATGGGCATAGGGATGGGGATATATAGGGATTAGGGATTGGAATTTTGAGGATGAGGATATCGACGACATGGACATGGACATGGACGTGGACATAATCATGCATATTATATTGCATATGATATACAGTACCAGAGCGAGTGAGAAGGAGAAGCCAAGAGTGAGAGAAAGAGAAGTGAGCAGAGCGGTCAGCAAGTACCGCCAGCATATACATTGGAGCGGTCATAAACAAGCAATTCAACAGTTTATCTATTTGATATTACTGTACTGCACCGTATTATTTACTGTATATTTTAGAGACAGGAGCATGTGGCATGTGAGGCATGTGGCAGACCGAAGAAAACATTAAAAAAAGAAAAACCAAAGGTAACACAGAGTCAGAATCAGCCACCTAGCCACCAACTGATTCAGCCCAAAAGCACATGTCAATTTTTTTTTTATTCAACAGCAGTATCCGCATGCGTCCGCGTGCGATGCCAGCGAGCGAATTATTTAAATGCGGGATGAGATGAGATGAGAAATGCCCTAACGATTCTAGGGCCATGGCATGGCAACCCCCGGCTGGCTTTTCACATGGGCGCAGTACCCTTTTTTTTTTTATTCCCCCTAACCTTTTCTAACTACTAGGTACTGTATGATACTGTACTACTGTACTGTATTAATCGTACGCGGACCGTGCAAGTCGTCGCAATTTGTTTGAAAATGCTGGCTTGTGAGTGGTCCATGGGCGGAGATCAATAATAATGGGGGGAAAAAAAAGACAGGAGAAGGAGAGAAAAAGGGTTGAGGAAATAAATGGGTCAAGCGAGTGGCAGTGGCAGTGGCAGTGGCAGTCCGGTCTCAGACCCAGTCCCAGTCCCAGTCCCAGTCTAGGTAGATAGGATAGGGAATAAATTAATTCCTCCCGCTCTCCCCCATTATTCAATATTATCCTCCCTTTTCTCTCTTTCACCTTCTTTCCATTCTCCTCTTCCTCCTCCTCCTCCTCCTCCTCCTTTTCCTCCTCCATCTTCCAACCCATACTCACAAACACAATCCACCCATCATGGCTCCTCCTCCTCCCTCCAATGCTGCCAGTCCGGCACCAGCAGCAATTGATCCTTCCCTCCCAACCAAAACCCCCGAAGAAATGACCCATCTCGATCTTCATGGCAATGTCTTCGAACTCCCCACCTTCACCATGAAGGAGATTCACGATGCCATTCCAGCATGGTGCTTCAAGCCCTCCATCCTCCGCTCCATGGCCTACGTCGTCCGCGATTACTTCTACGTCTCCGTCCTCGTCTATCTAGCCGTCACCTACATCCCCCTCATCCCCAACGCCCCTCTCCGATTCCTTGCCTGGACAGCCTACACGACCGTCCAGGGCTTCGTCTTCACCGGTATCTGGATTCTTGCGCACGAGTGTGGCCACGGTGCCTTCTCCAAGAACAAATATCTCAACTACACCATGGGTCTTATCATGCACTCCTTCCTGCTGGTCCCCTTCCACTCATGGCGCCTCTCCCATTCCCAGCACCACAAAGCTACGGGCAACATGGAGCGCGATACCGCTTTCGTCCCCCACACGCGCGACTCCTGGCTGAGGTCCAACTTTGGTGCGAAGGCCAAGGCAAACATGGTTGAATTCGCGGAACTGGCAGAGGATTCCCCCATTGCGGCACTCTGGCATGATGTCGTCCACCAGCTTTTTGGCTGGCCCGGGTATCTGCTGTTCAATTTGACAGGACAGAAGTATGGAGGTGCGAAGGGTTTGAAAATCAGCCATTTCTACTTCGGCGAGGATAGCGTCTTTTTCAAGAAGGCCGAGCTGTCGCTGATTATGCTGAGTGATGTCGGAGTTTTGGCCATGATCGCCGGGCTTGTGGTGGCGGGACAGATGTTTGGGAGCTGGAATGTTATTGTTCTTTGGGGTGTGCCGTGGTTGTGGGTTAACAACTGGATTGGTGAGTCTCTTCTTTGAGGTCGAATGAAGTATACGTGCTGATAATAGAAAATAGTGGCCATTACCTTCCTTCAACACACAGACGCATCCATGCCCCATTACACCAACAAGACCTGGACCTTCGCTCGTGGCGCCACCGCCACCATTGACCGTGATCTTGGCTTCATCGACACCCATCTCTTCCACGACATTATTGGCACCCACGTCTGCCACCACCTCATCTCCACCATCCCCTTCTACCACGCCGGCGAGGCCTCGAAGCACATCAAGAAGGTTATGGGGAAGCACTACGCTGCGGACACCACAACCCCCTTCTGGACAGCCTTCTTGAAGAACCAGAGATCCTGCAAGTTTGTAGAAGAGACCGAGGGTGCTGAAGGCAGTGGCGTGTTCATGTACAGGAACCTTTTCAATAGGGAGGGAGAGACACAACCCGTACGATTGGCGGAGAAGGTAGAGCAAGAGGAGAGCAAGGAGAAGGAGACGAAGAGCCCGATGGCGACTGCGATGTCTTCATCGAGAAACCTCGATGCGAGGAGGAGATTATCGCAATCTGCTCAGTTGGCTAGTCTGCCTCTTCTTGCGGAAGGCTGATATGTTCAACTCGTCCTTTCATGTATTCGTTTCCATTTCCAGCATCTCAGATGGAAGATGGATAGACATATCTTTCACAGTCTCGAGCCGTAAGCGATAGACGGATAGATAAATTTGGTTTGGCGTTTGATGGTTTCGTAGATATCTGGGATAGATACCAGTAGATACTTGAATAAACCGAGTTTGCTTTAAGAACAAGTAAAAGAAGGAGAAGAGGGAAGTGTTCCGTGCCAGTGCTTTCAGTAGGTAGTAATACTGTGAGGAAGTGGGGCATCTCTCGGGAATTTCGGCATGCGAAGAGGGGGGGGAGGGGAGTGAGGTACAGGTACATGCAATGCAGTAGCAACCAAGTTTTTCGAAATACCTCGTCTCTGTATGGTCACATACATTATCTTCTCTCTCTCTCTTCTTCCCTTATCTTCATTTTAGCCTCTTTCTTTCTGTTTTACCGGTGTGTGGATACAGTACTTGAATTCTTTTCCCTACTCAAATCCTACAAGGCACTCTCTCTCCCGTCTCTCCCCTCCCTATCGTCTGTTACAGTACATGTATTTGTTGTTTGTGATTTGTTATTCCACTCATCAACTCACTAACTCACTGACCGACTCACACCCCGCACCTAACCTCATCTACATCTACATCTGCATCTACATCTGCATCTGCATCTACATGTACATCTACATCTTCCTTTTTTTCCCAAACACCAAATAGGCCGCAGCTTTACAAGGTATCAATCAATTGATTGTACCGTTGATTTAAATGCGCTGTTGCTGCTGCTGCTGCTACTGTTGTTGCTGTTGTGCTTCGTGCTAGTATTTATATAAGTAGGTAAGTAAGTAGGTAAGTGGTCAGATGATTGCTAGTATCTTGATTGTATGTATGTAGTACCGATACTTGCTTGATGGGATCTCTCGTGTTTTGATTGAGAGAGTTAAGTGAAATGATAAGGGAGTTGGTAGGTAGGGATATGAGGTTTGTTTTCAAAATGTTAATGTTAATGTAGGTTGTTTGATTACAACTATAGATAGGGATCTTCATATCTAGTATTCTGATTTATTTTGAGTATTAATTATCATCAAAGGTGTTCAAGTTTCAGATTAGTAAATCCCCTTCAGGGAATTTCATTAAGGGAGAGAACAGTACAGTATCTCTAGACTGAAAGTGGACTGTATTATAAATTCACTGGTGCGCTGAAAGTTTGAAGTGGTATATTATCTATATTAGAGTCATATTTGGGCGACGACGAGTGGATGGATGGAAATAAGTAGATATATAGCGATCGCGAGAGGAATTCGTAGATGATGACGACGGGAATTTTGATTGAGGAAAGTGCTGACTTGATCTTTCATTTGAAATATGTATAAATTTATTTTCTTGTGAACAGGTAAGTTGCTAGAATAAAGTCCTTCATACCAAGAAGCAAAGGTAAGTTGTGACAGAGTCTGTATTGGATGGGAAAAAGGGGGGGGTTTGGTTCTGGCCGGTTCGGAAAAAGTAATCGCCGGCGGGGTAGGGGCAGGGGCAGGGCAGTTCCGCGCAATCGTTTGTGCCTCATCCCAAAAGTCTTGAGCTTCATCAAACCCTCTAAGATCTTCCAATTTCACAAGTATTCACCAGGCCATAACAACAATCTCTAAATATGGCAGAAGCTCAAGCTGCAGGACCGGTCATCGATAACCCGGATGTTCCCAAAGGCCGGAAGGCTTTCGTACCTCTTGGTATAGAATTACCTTAGATCCATCCCATCGCTTGAAAGCGTTCCTAACATTTTGTTCTTTCAATAGAGAACAACCCCGAGGTCATGTCGGCTTTGGTCCACAAGCTCGGCCTCTCTCCTACCCTCTCCTTCCACGACGTCTTCAGCATCGAAGATCCCGAACTCCTCGCCTTCGTGCCTCGCCCAGCCAACGCCCTCCTCCTCGTCTTCCCAGTCAGCAAATCCTACGAAACATTCCGCATGCAAGAAGATGGCGACAAGACTGAATACGAGGGGAAGGGAGCGGGCGAGCCGGTTATTTGGTATAAGCAGACTATCAGGAATGCCTGTGGATTGATTGGGATCTTGCATGCTGTTAGTAATGGTACCTCAAGGGCGTTCATTGGTGAGCTTTTCTTATGAATATAAGTGTATTTGAACATTACTGATACGGAACAGAGGCGGGTTCGGATCTTGAGAAGCTGGTGGCAGATGCTATGCCACTAGGACCCATCGCGCGCGCGGATTTGTTATACAATTCTCAAGCGTTGGAAAGCGCGCATCAAAGTGCTGCGAGCCAAGGACAAAGTCACACGCCAGATGCTGAGGATGATATTGACCTGCACTATGTGTGCTTTGTAAAAGATGAGAAGAATCACTTGTGGGAGATGGACGGACGGAGGAAGGGACCGCTGAATAGAGGGGTTCTTGGAGAGGAGGAGGATGCGCTCTGTGAGAAGGCGCTGGATCTGGGAGTCCGGAGATTCTTGAAGAGAGAGGCGGAGGTAGGTGGTGGAGAGTTGAGATTCAGTTTGATTTCTTTGGCTCCTAGTTTCTTGGATTAGGTTTTAAAGAAGTTCTTCTGCTGCATTTATGGCGTCTGGGAAGCATTGCAAGGAATATTTGGATTAGGTCTACATATTATCTCGTCGACAGATTTGCTGGCCTGTCCAGACATTTATCTGCAGCAATAGCTAGTGATATGATTATTCGATTTGCGGGTCTCTTTCTAGACGTTAGATCATCTCCAGGAATACTCACACCCACTACGTATAAGTCGAAGGAGGGGTACGAGGCTGAGCTCCACTCACAAGGCTGACAGCCTACTAAACTAGTGCCAAATCCACTTCGTCACCAACAACAAAGTGACCTGACAATCCAAAACTCTTCACTTCTTCACTCGCACAACACCAATCTATGCGTTATACACCCAGATTACTATATAAATCCAGCTTACTGAGAATGGCGCTCCATCCGCCCCAGAACACATCCAAGCTAATCTGTACGTCTCAAATAACCCCCTCCATTTCACCCCACCTCCTTCTCCTCTCTTCGACACTCCAAGCTCAGACCATCTGACTCTATGACTCAGTTGCGCCAGCAAACGACAAGAACAACTCGCAAGCCGACCAATACACCAAGGGGGCCCTCGAGAAGTCCGACCTCGACCCCAATTCCCCCTTCACGCAGTTCCACAGCTGGTTCAAGCACGCACAGGCCAACGGCGTGCACCAGCCCGAGACCATCTGCCTCGCCACGGCCTCGCTGCCATCCGGCCGGGTGAGCTCGCGCATAGTGTACCTGAAGGAGCTGGATACGGAGGGATTCGTCATCTACTCGAACTTCGGCACGAGCAAGAAGGCGCGAGATCTCGAGAGCAACAAGTGGGCCAGCCTGACGTTCTGGTGGCGCGAGCTCGAGCGCCAGGTTCGCGTCGAGGGCACCGTGGAGCGGCTCCCGGCCGCGGAGAGCCAGACGTACTTTGATCTCAGGGTCCGCGGGAGTCGGATCGGTGCGTGGGCTAGTCGGCAGAGTCAGGTGCTGGAGAGTAGGGAGGAGCTGCAGGGCTGGGTGAAGGAGGTGGAGGCGAAGTTTGAGGGGGAGGAACGGATCCCTGTCCCGGAGTTCTGGGGCGGGTTGAGGATTAAGCCTGAGATGGTGGAGTTTTGGCAGGGGAGGGAGAGTAGGCTGCATGATCGCTTTCAGTATGTGAAGGTTGAGGGCGAAGGAGAGGCGTGGAAGATTGAAAGGTTGAGTCCGTAAGAAGAAGAAAAGGAGTTGAAGCTGGTTGTGAGATCGATGCATGATAAGTCCAGCAGGAGCACTTATCAAATGGGAGATTTGTTTGGGCTCTTCTGGGCTTGCATGTCACGAAATTGTACCATATTGCATATAGTACGTAGCTCATATACAAGTAACTAACAAGAGAGTATAAAGATAAATATAGCTCATGTCCGAAATAAAATACTCTATAGGGTACCTAGAAATTTAATAGCACTCAACGTCTAAAAGCCCTGGCAGAAGTTTGATGTCTACTATCATTTCGCAATCCCTTATTCTATCTATCTTCTACCTTAGCTCGAATACTGAGCCTTGAGCAGCTTCGCAATCGTCGTCAACTGGATGTTGCTAGTCCCCTCATAGATAGCCCCTATCTTGCTGTCTCTCCACATCTTCTCGGCAATCCCTTCTCTTACGAATCCCATTCCGCCCATCCACTCGATAGCCTGCCCGCTGACTCTCTGAGCGACTTGCGATGCGTATAACTTCGCCATCGCAGCATCCTGAACAAAATTCTCACCCGCTTCCTTCTTTCGGGCAGCGTTGTACACCAACGCTCGCGCCGCGGCAATTTCGGTGTATGCTTGTGCAATTTGATGCTGCATTCCCTGGAAGTCGCCAACCAGCTGCCCGAATTGCTTTCGGTCGTTCCAAACATATCTAAGAGTCATTAGTCGACGACCCAAGCTGATGTGTGGTCTGTAACAATGGGTCGGCTTACTTTGCGGCGTTCTCAAAAGCTCCCAGTGCAAGTCCAGTCATCTGAGCGGCGATACCAATTCGGCCTTCGTTGAGAAGAGCAATGGCATACTTGTAACCATCTCCTTCTTTACCTAGGAGGTTTTCCGCGGGGATTTCAACATCGTCGAAGTTAAGAACACAGGTGCTACTGGCCTTGATGCCAAGCTTCTTCTCCTTCTTAGCTATTGAGAACCCCTTCGTGCCTTTCTCGACAACAAAAGCTGTGATGCCCTTGTATCCCTTGCTGGGATCAAGATTCGCAAAGACAATGAAGAACTCTGCCTCCATGGAGTTGGTGATCCACATCTTGTTTCCCGAGATCTTGTAGCCAGATTCTGTTCTGGTAGCTTTCGTGGCAAGGGCAAAAGCATCCGATCCAGATATTGGTTCAGAGAGACAGAAAGATCCTGATTAATTAGTACTTGTTCTTCAAATTTTCAAGAGATAATGTCTTACCAACAGTGTTTGTAGCCAACCGAGGTAGCCACTTCTTTTTCAACTGACTACTAGCATACTTCAATACCGCCGTGTTGACCAAGGTGTTGTGCACATCCACCAGGACACTGACACTAGGATCTACCCTAGCCAGCTCCTCGATTCCCACAATAGCAGCTGTGAAGTTCATCCCCGCGCCACCATACTCCTCAGGAATCTCCACGCCCATCAACCCTTGTTCGAACAGCTGTCCCACAACAGATGGATCCATGGACTCGTTCTCGTCCATCTCCCGTACCTTTGGGGCAATCACATCGTTTGCGAACTTGGAAACAGAGTCTGACATAGCACTTTCAATTTCGGATAGATGTGTGATTGGCGTAGGGGGGATTTCGGTTATATCGATTGCTTCACTGCGTCGTCGTGTAGTGGAAGATAGAGATCGAGCACTTTAATACTTGTTAGAGTTGAATTGATACAAGACATCAAGCAATTCTTACTTTCGGCATATCCAGCTTGCTCTAGCTGGTCGTAGAACTGGGCGAGTGGTAAGAGCCGCCCTTTGGACGACCGGCCGGAGTATCTTTGCAATCGAGGCCATAGTATCAAGCTTGTATATTTGAGGGGATATAGAGGTAAAGGAAGGGGTATCTTGATTTCAAGAATGAAAGAAAGGAGGACAATTAGTAGTGAGAACCAAGAGAAGACCAGCAGTTACATTAGGACTCGTTTCGAGGGCTCGCCGGATATGTAGGACTCGGCTTAAGAAAGAGCAGCTGCAAGACCCTCCCCTCCAGCTCAGCCTCGGCAAGGAATGGCTAAACAGCTTGAGGAGAGGACCCCTGCTATATCCCTCGTCATGACCGGGGATATCATCATGTGATTGTACGCTAGGATGCTTTTTGGTTAGAGTCAAGAGACTAGCGTGGGGAGGAGACAACCAAAATATTTTCTTCCCGACAGAGCTCGTAGCAAATATCTTTCATCTTCTTCATCTTCTTCACATACATGTCAACACAATACCACAACCGCGTCGGACGCGATGCATCAATTGATGATTGATACTGCAATACATGCTGTATTCCTAGATCAATCGTCCAGTATTTTTGCTTCCCACATCCTTCAGAAACAATTGGTTTCTAGCTGCGATTAGTTGGTAAGCTTTCCCCTCTTCTCCCATTTTCAACAACTTTTCAATGATGAACTTTCGTGTCGCCCCTATCATACGAGCTTGACAAGGCTCTTCGTGGTGATTAACCTGTCTTAACCAAACGGACTATCTGATCTGCAAATATTCTTGCACTATCCTGCCTCTACACAACTGGAAATAAAGCATTGGCTAACATGCTTCTTCAGATAGATAATATTGTAAGTACTCACCTGCGAAGAAGTGGGCAGTGCTTGAGGGGTCCATATAACATAATGATGAACAACACATACTATCAAATGCCGATCAACAATGACGAGCAAACTGGTTCGATTACCTGAAATGTTATCATGGACTTCATGCTGCCACATCATCATAGTGAAATTGTTGGTCATCGACTAACCTTGATTTATTAGAACACACTCAGCGAATGCTATACACACAGTTCTGTGGGCACTAATGGTATGTGCACAATTTTCTTTTCGGATTTTCCCCCGGAACTAGACAGTGTGCGAAGCTTATGATGTAACAATTCCATGCTAATGCTGACGATACTTACGTATTGGATGCTGAAAAAACTTCAGACTTTTCATCTTTCAACTGAGGCTTTCCTTTGACATTCAATTCTCTCCTTGAACACGCTTGCTGGAACACGGCTAATTAGTGAGAAGTTTAGTTATTTCCGCAATAAATTTCCAGACTTGAATAAAGTTTTCAATTCAGCTCCTGAGAGAATTCGTTGAGGCTAGATTAGCTAGATTCTTATTGCTATTCGATTGTGATCTATGATATTGATATATGTTCTGTACGATAAATTATTATATAAATGCGTTGTTTCACGTATATGTTGCCAGTTAAATAAGTAGACATTCTATTCTCACGCCAGTTCCTTGTTTATGATTGTTTTGGCGTTGATCTTGCTCCCCCCAAGCCTAGGGATCTACTCCTTGATTAGACTGATGCCCGCGAAGTTAATCTTGCTTTCCTTACAGACATATTCCTGCCAACCCACCTTTCAATCTCTGTTTGTTTGACAAGGTCCAACAATAACCCGAGAGTCTACATATTGTAGGAGTAGCTGTGGTATTATAAATGCACTCCTAGCGACTTCGCAGCATCTCAATCTCAATCTCAGTCTCAAGAGTGTTTCGCGCCCATCAGTGAAATGGGACCTGGCTCACAGAACAGTGCTGCACTCTCCCTAGTCGATTTGCTAGCCGAGACATGATTGGTATGTTATATATTTCTTAGTCTTGATACTCTCACAGCATCGATATAAGTCACACCGTCCATTCAAATTATAGTTAAAGCTGTCATATACGACTCTAGACTCAAGAGAATTGGGCTTTCTATACAACCTCTGGCGCATCATCATCAACGACCTCAAAAATCTTTCTCAAGAAGTCGCGCCTTAGAATCCCTTCTAACAAACACACCGCTACGTGATCTTGTCGCCTGATTCTTGAATCCGAGAATCCAGACATCAGATCGTCTATCTACTCAACATGGTTCTCTACACGTCAACTAGGATGAATGTGTGATGCACATCGGCAGTCGTGTTCAGGAGGACACACTGCTTGAAACGGATGCAGATGAGTATACAAATCCAAAGGCCAAAAAAACCTATCCTTACACCTGAAGAGCTTTGCTTGCCACGAACCATGAACCTTGAACAATTCCTCTCTCTCGTCGGACGTCAGAGTAGCAGGAGCAGTTTCCAGGCTCTCACCGGATGGGACTCCTTCAAATCTGACTCGTGGTGATTCGTACTCTATGAGATCAGCTCTACGAGAAGACCCTGTAGGTTGAGCCCCGATGACAGGTTGAAGTTCTTTATCGAGAGGGGCAAGATTGGTGCCGATATCCTGCCATTTGACGATGAAGAGCACGACCCCTTGGCCTTCGAATCGTTCAAGGAAGATGTCAAATTCTGTAGGACATTTCTTACATCGACTCCTTATGATGTGTTCTTGGCGACCTATTTCTTTGTGCATCTCGAATCTTTTAATCAGCCGTTGTGTAGCTCTTACATTATCGGACGAGTATATATTAGTATGGGGACACCTGAGCAGATTTTGGTCCAGCAGTAGTGTTCGAACGGCCTCAGACGGCGAAACTGTGTATCTTATTTGCGAACGCATCAAAAGCCTGCCGCCAATGATCTTTGGGTCGGAAATCTTTTGTATAACTTGAGATTTCCTCGTGACAACTTTTCCGCGGTAGGAAAGCAGCCTTATCACATCTCCAACGTCTTTCCCTTGGCGACTTTGCTTCATAACCATGCGGAAAAGAGTCGAATTGAACTGTGGATGGATGAATTTGGCCATTTGAAGTTTCTGGTCGTCTTTCCCACACTGGGTCCATGGCTTGGCCTTGGCATGGGCGAGTGCATCGTTTATATGATGGAGCTTCTTGCAACGATAGCACTCGAGGTGGTCAGGCTGATCTAGCTCTAGTATCTCCCAGCATGGTGTACGTTGTACTGGAGGACTGGAGGTTTGGCGGGCTTCGTCTTCGCCTGTCGGAAGCATGATGATGATCGATGTATGAAGTTGCAAGAAGATGGAAAGGCCGAGAAAAAAAAGCAGCAGAGTAGAACGAGTTTCCTGGGCTCAGTGGGCTAGCTGAAAACGAGAGCGGATGATGCGACGGTATTATTATCGGCGACGGATTTCAGGAGTAGGAGGTTTTCGGGGTGTTTTCGAAGCTCAGCCTAGATGGTACATCAGAACTCGAATATAAATGATAGATTTACAACAACTGTGGTTACCATATTTCCTCTTTATCGTACGCTGGGATAATCGGTAGAAAATTTGCAATTCTCACTCGCAATCGCATTCGCATACCTTATGTATATGACGATATGGAGAACTTCACAGTGTGATGTCACGCTACGTCACCCAGACTTCCTTCCATGGCTCCTGAAGATAGCGTAAGCACTCTAATATCCTTCAATTTCAATTGACACGCCTCCTGTTGATGTCGAGCTGTCATCGAATACCGTGCGGTAACAGCGCAGTACTTCCATAAGAGTGATGCTTCGCAATAGCTTATAATCATCTGGCGGAGCTCCAGTGGTAGCTTTCTAACCTGCTCATAATATCTAGTATCTCCATCTCCATCTCCATCTCCCCAAATCCTATTCTAGTATGCTTTGCTAAGTCTGGAAGAAACCAAGGCATTTGGAGAGGGTCAAGCTCTACGAGCTCATTGAGTGATATGGTAGGCATGATGGACTTTACTAACTTGAAACAATCCACATGGAATAAGGAGGTCTTTAGTGATTTCTGACAAGTCGAGCAAGGCAGATAACGACATAATCGCCAGTCTTCTTCGCTTTTATTAGCGTAGATTGTAGCATACTCGATTTTGTGCTCAAGAGGAGGAAATGTGAATGGCATTGTGATGGTTCTTGGTTTTCCTAGTACTATCGGATGTGAGTTTGTCAAACGCGTTTGTTTGAGCGTACGATAATAGCATACTGGCAATAATTCTTTCTCCATTTATTATCAAGTGCCGGCAACAGATACACTGTGCTTCCTCCCTGAGCCGTATGTGTCGTGACATAGCTGAAGTTCTGGCTCTTAAGCGGCAGATCTACGGGGCCATATGATAGAATAGATCAAGAGTTGTAAGGCCTCTCCAATTAGGCTGGCTGAAAATTCGCGATCGTAAAGTTAAATGGTAAATCAAGTTGTCGAAGCTCACACAGGTAATCCGTACTGAGGATAGAATAGAGATCTCGTGTGCCTCACTTCCCTGTCTCACTTGATGATTGATTAGGTACGATCCGCGCCCCAGACCCCGCGGCCGAATCAGTCTTTCCTCGTTTTCCAGTCCTCCCACTCATAATCTGGCGCGCGCTGCTTACTATGACATTGCCAAATCCATATACCACTAAGAACCAACCCAGAAGGTGCGAACCCGATCAGTGCATCTTTCCAAAGCGGCCTGTAACCATCCTTCAGCGTCAGGCAGACATGTAAAAGAACGACGGCCGGAGCGACGACCGTAAAGACCATCAATATAGCGACCCAAAGTGATGCATCATGTACCTGCAAACGGGCCGGTCCGAGTGAGAAGAAACCGTAACGATCGGGTATACGGAAGATGCGAGATTGGATCCAGTAACCTCTGATGCCGATCGCAAGCAGAACGGGATTCAGTGTATTAGGAGCAGTGACCTAAAGCCAAGGTTAGTATAAAAGACCTATAAGGAAGGTAGGTAAAGTATAGTTGCAATCGTGGAAGCTGTCTATTATAGGAGGACTTACATGAGGACCGAGGGCTACTTTGAGATCGTGGACGAAACGACGAAGGAGAGTTGCCATTATGAAATACAGTCGGGGGTGATCAAGTAAGTATAAGACGATGGTATGATCTGTACGAGTAGGTAGGTATAAGTTCAGCTTGGAGATTCGTAGATTCGTAACGACAGAGAGGTCGTGTCATGCGCAATATTTTGCAGCGTCGAGGTGAGAAGGATGTCCTGGACGTCGATAGGTAATAGTCGGTTCACCACTATAATTCTGCGGGCTCTCGCTTATACATGTAGTCGGGGAAAGCAAGTATGTACGAGTATGACGCGAAAGAAAGTATGATGCTTTAAAATTAGCGGAGAAACCTTACTAATAGTCGGTCCACCACTTGTAATTCTGTAAGCGAGAGCCCGCAGAATTACAGTGGTGAGCCGACTGTTATATAATGTCAAGTTCCCCCATTACGTAGGTATGGTGTTCCATAGTGCGTGGGTATCGCACGCTCGTTATTTGAAATCCTTTAGTATAGGCCCGAAATCTGGTCAATAGATTCTAGAAAGAAAATTGTGACTATACTTACGCTAGTTGGATTAATCATAAATTTCGGGTTCCCCCAGAGAAGAAAAGCTTGTAACTCTTCCATTCGGTTGTTAACATAAGCCCACTGGAAATTTAGGTTATATTCGACAAGGCCGTTAATATTGTCAAAATCCACTTAGATTATCGTGTAAAAATGTCCATAATTCCGAAGGAGCGAGTTCCAAAGTATTGCGCCTATAGTATTCTATTTAAAGTATATGATCAAATTAATAGACGTGCTCTTAAAGGTATTTAAGATCCTCCGGTCACCAGGACGATAGTTTTATATAACGCGGGTCTTCCGTCCCAAACCGTGACCTCCCTAAGCAAATACCCGATACATCGAAGGCAGGCTGCTATACGGGCTATAATACTATTTCTTATGAAAAATATCATTGAATTATCGCGGATAAGCTATCGCAGAAACTCTTGAATTAGAGCGATATCCGAAGCGAACAAATTCTGCATATTCCAGCTCTGTTCAGCATGTTCTAGCTCTACTACTCAGTATCTAGACCCGCGATCTGATCTTGCAGTACCGCAGGCTGAGGAGAATTAGGCATCCGGTCCGCTCTGCCATATACAAACTTAAGCCTCAAATAATCGGTAGAATAGTAGTTGGATGGATGACCACCAGCGAATAAATAGGTACCTACTGTAATATAAAGTCTGTTTCTTTTCTTTTGATTTTCTCTTTTTTTGCGAGATTTCACTATAGTATAACTAAATATAAATCCAAGTTAAACAGGAAACTGTCACATACGACCATAGACTCAAGAGAATTGGGCATCCCGTCCGCTCTGCCATACACAAGCTTGAGATCGGTGGATTAGTAGTTGGGTGGGTGACTCTTTTGTTTTTGGAGTTTCTTTCTTAATAGTAGGGCGAGGCTCTACTTTCCTCACGCGCGTTTCTTATCATTAAAGCAAATTCAGCTCTGAATACTCGAGTAACACTGACGAGACGGAATTATCTCCAACACCTATTTCTATGGAGACTTGTCCCACAGCCCGGATTCTTTTATTCCTCCTCCAAATGACAGTCTTCTCCAAGAGCTGATAGTCTTCAGCTGTCCTGTAGTCATCTTCGTACTACCTGATCCTCTCAGTCACATTTCCAACCCTCCTCCGCAAAACTAACCAAATAATAAGTCACCATTGCCCCCTCACTCCTATCAGGCCGACCCTGCAAAGCGTTCGCTGTACCGGCCCAAGAAATCTTCTCCTCGGTCACAAGAATACCTTGGCCCTGGTTTTCCAATACCTTTGTCGTCAAGAGCACCCACTTTCCTGTCCGTGCAATAACTCCCCTCAGATAGTCCGGTAGTCTCGGTTCCCACAACCTTTTGAAGATATGCCTTGAGAGCGAACAAGCATGCATCAAAGGTTGAATTGGGAAGAAGAGTTTGACGGGGGAGTACGGGGGAGGATTTGCAAGTGATAAGAAAGGCGAAAGCGAGGACGCGGAGAATGTTGAGGGTGTGTTTACTCCGGGTTCTTCCTGTTCGGCGGCTGGGTCTATTACCGAAACTGAGGACCGCGAAGAGGGAAAGGGAGCAGCGGCCGTAGATTCTGAGGAGAAGCGTAGATCTCGTCGATGGGTTGTGACGATGCTAAAACGAGTCTCCATCGACGAGGTAGCCGCTGGCCATGGGGAAGGAGGTGGTTCGGCAGCGTATGTCCATATTTGAACCTGGAGTTCTGGAGGGAGGAGAGAGAAGTAACAAAATGTGGGCTTGTTGTCTAAATTTCCGTAAGCATAAGAACATGGACTTGAGGTAATGCATCTGTGAGGGCAACCTACCATCACCTATTACCCTCTTGGATGGAAATATCGACTTCATAGCTGTGCGTAGCTTAGACCACTGCGACATCTTGTCACTTGCCGCCTTTCTAAGCATACTGTACTGCAATGGGTTCTCCAAGTTTTTTAATATCAAAGAATCCAAAAAGTAAAGGCCCAATTGAGTTTCATAAATTTTCTGGTATGCCTGCCTGCCTGCCAGCCTGCAAATCGAGGGTTCATCCCATAGTTAAACATCGGTGCGGCCTGAAATCAGGCACCCGCCATCTCGCCTTGCGCGTTTTCCACCGTCTTACTCTTTTCCTCATTTCCCAGCTTAGCCCACTTCGAAAAAAAAAAGAAAAATGAACCGTAATTGGTGTGTGTGTGAGTGCGTGTTGCTTTTGGGACTCATTCCAACATTGAGTCATCTGGTGACATTTTTTCGATATTGCCAATGGCTGGGTGTACAGGGTTTATTTCATGTACTTCGTAGGCTGATGCTTAGGCTTAGGCTTACACGATGAGTCGGGGGGTGAAAAGGAGCTAGTCCATTGCTTATACCGTTGCCGGTACCCGTGTGCGTCGTGTTGTGAAAGCGATGGGAGTCATCTCTGATGTCCTTTTGAGGGCTAGCATGCACGGTATACAATCCGGCTTGATTGGAATGTTTTGTTTTCCAGATACTGTAGGCGAAGTATTCGTTTAGCACCTGGTAACCTGGGCAGTCAGCGTCGGCTACAGTACAGGGACTTTCTCGCAACCTCGGCTCGGTCCTGGACCTGGCCTGGACCACATGCCGGCCTCGAACCTCATGCCACCGAGTGCGTGAGGTGAGTGAGAATTGACTGCGAACAAGAAGTAGACAACAACCAACTTTAATGAGCCTGCAATGGCTCCGAATGACTTCACCCTCGCCCAACAGCGCCTCGCAGCAAGGCGGCAAGAACGAGAAGCCAAAGCCCAAGCTCGGATAGTGGCGCAACAACAAGCCTCGCAAGCCTCGGAACAACTGAACCGATTACCATACCCTCTCAACCGGTTAAGCCAAGCAGGAGGATCAGTTTGGGACAGTATAAATGGGCGCGAGGGCACCCGTCCTGCGTTTAGAGTTGGCCAGGTGGATGCGGAGCTGTTGGACGAGGAATTGCTACAGCTGTTGAAGGGTCAAGTGGGGGATGCGCTCAAGTACTTTGGATCGCATTTGCAGGATGACTGGTCTGCGGAGATCATGCTTATGCTGAGAGCCCTTTTATTTAAAGTCACCGTCTGGGATCACGATGCCACTTACGGCGCTGCGCTGCAGAATCTCAAATTCACGGATGCGAGGAGCAAAGGGCCGGCGCTAGCCTCGCCATCAAGGTGGCAGAAATCCCTCTATGGCTTGTTTACGGTGGGAGGAAAATACGTCTGGACGAGATGGGAGGATTGGCCTGTTGATAATGACAATGGCTATGATCAGCCAAGGCCAATGTTGCGGAAATTATCAAGATTATCCGATTCCCTTTCGACAGTACACTCCACAGCTGCCTTTGCCTCTTTTCTGGTATTTCTTGTGAACGGAAGGTATCGGACCTTAATCGACAGGGTACTGAGGCTACGTCTGGCTCCCCCAACAAGCCAGGTGAGCCGAGAAGTGTCTTTTGAGTACTTGAATCGACAACTCGTTTGGCACGCGTTCACGGAATTTCTACTGTTCGTCTTGCCTCTGGTGGGAATTAGCAGATGGCGAAGGTGGCTTGGCCGAGCCTGGCGGAAAACAAAGGCAGTCATTCGTAGCGGTAGTGACGACAAGCTGGAGATCCACAACGGAGAATTCTCGTTCTTACCAGAGCGAACATGTGCAATCTGCTACCAGGACCAAAACACACCATCAACATCCGAAGCTGAAGTAATTGCAGCCTCGGGGGCGTCTGGAGTCATCGGATCAGCCCAAACCGACATCACGAATCCGTACGAGACGGTCCCATGCGGTTGTATTTACTGCTTCGTTTGTCTGGCTGGCCGACTCGAGGCCGAAGACGGCCAAGGCTGGATATGTCTGCGGTGTGGTGAAGAGGTCAAGGAATGCAAGCCTTGGAGCGGAGACGTTATCGAAGAAGTCGGCAAACAGCCTGCTGCGGGCCCTTCTAAAACAGTGGGATTCTCGGAGCCGACTCAGAGTGAGATGGTCCATATTGAACCACGACGAGAAGAGGACGATCCCACCAAGTCCGACCAGGATGCTACTGGTGAGGGAGATAAAGACACTTCGTCCGAGGCGTCGGAGCTCGGAGACTCGGAGGCGTTTGATGAGGAAGAAGATGGTGATCTTGACGACGACGAATGATGAATCCGGAAAGTTCTGGAAGTCAACCTTATCTAGAAGCCTCTATGAGCTCGATAAAAGGACGAGGTCTCTCCTTTCAGCCTCGATCTACTATTACATGCATTTCACGGCGTTTTGGGTCAGTTGGCATTAGATGCCTCATTTTGGTGATGGGAGGATGGTGGGATCGAATACCAATCTAATCTGGTACTGTAATGGCTCGAGCGCCAACGATATTGATCAATATTCATCACTAGCCTGTGATCTTGTTTTGAGTGTCAATTGTGCCTCCTCTCAGATCAGGGCATAAGTAAAGCCTCGATCTGACTAGCTGTACCACATTATAGCGTCTGGATGTAGTCATTGGACAGTTTTAGACTCGTATTTAGAAGTTTAAGTACTGTATGTTGCTAAGTAGAAGAGTCACATCATTCTGGGTTGTTTATTAGAATAGTAAGTCATATACGATATATCAAAGTCACTTTTCCCCGGGTTTTCAATTTTAGGTATGTCCTTAGTATCTAAGTGGCTATCACGACTACGTTGATAAGGACACTCATAACAAGACAGCGCTTGAAAATTTCTGACATGGTCTAATTATTACTATGTGCCGCTGATACATTTGTACCCATGGACGTATGCATAGAGCCCTTCAAACCTCCCATTGCAGAATCCAACTGCGACGCAACATATTTCACCAGCCCGCCAATGTTTTGAGGCAAATCGACAGCACTTAAACGCTCAACTCCGCTGCCTTGCTAGACTCGATGTATTTCTTGTATGGCTTAAGCGCAGTCTGCACCTCCCCAGCGGGATCCTGACAATAACGCACGCATTGCTCTGCGGAGCGGCCGATGAAGTTCTTCGGGTCGAGCATCTCGTCGATCTCGTCTTTGATAGAATCAAAGAAAGGGGTCGCCTTGATGCGTTCGATTAGGTCATTGGGTTTGCCCCTGAAAATAAGCGAGTTAGCCTGTTACGCGAACGGGGTTAGCATGGGAAGGAAAGGCAAGGCGTACTCTTGTTTAACGACGGCGCTGGCCTGATGGGAGAGGACGCGTATTTCTTCATCTGGGACCTTGGGTTAGTAAATGGTTTCATAGTACAAAGATATAGATCCTCTGCTCGGGAAAATTGTGGGCGCTTGTAGGGGATGATTACTTACGAGCTTCTTGACGGTTGCCACCCTTGGATACAAGCTTCATGATGATGTTCTCGGTGGCCATGAATGGCAATTCACTGCAAATTCTTAGTTATACTCGACTAGGAAGTTCATCCTTTTCACTTACGCCATGACTCTGCTACGGATGACCGCGGGATAGACGACGAGTCCCTTCAAGTGAGAAGTTAGCATATTCCTTTGTACTTAGAATAGTAGGTGGCAATAGTAAACAAGTCATTCGACAATGGTGTGTATAGTGACTGAGATTGAGACAAAAGTATAGAATAAACATATGCTCACATTTGCAACATTATCCAATGTTATTAAGACAGCATCTGCAGCAAGGAATGCCTCGGGAAGAGTAATGCGGCGGATAGCACCTAGGATCAATGTAAATACTTTCATCATCTTACGGGGCTTCTGGCAACTTACTGTCATCAAGAGAACGCTCGTACCATTGCGCAGAATAAGTCTCAGAAACCGGGGAGTTGAGGTGAGAAAGATGACGTCCAAGAGAAGCAATGCGTTCTGATCTCATAGGGTTGCGCTTATAGGCCATAGCTGATGACTGACGAGAAGAGGGTCAGTATTTGCTAGAAGGCAATGTAACAAAGAACATAGATGGTCAACTCACTCCAATTTGGTCTTTCTCAAAAGGCTCTTCAAGAGTTTTCTCAGCGGCCAAATGACGAAGATCAGTGGTAATGCGGATAGCAGTAGCACCAAGGGCGGACAAAGCATTAATAACTCTCAAGTCAACCTTTCTTGAGTATGTCTGGGTTGAAATAGAATAGCATTTCTCAAATCCGGCTTTGCTGCAAAGGATCTCGTTGAGTTTATCAATCTTAGCGCTGTCTCCATCGAAGATTTCCATGAAAGAGGCTGTTGGAAATGTTAACGGAATCCTACCCTGACACACAGGTGTAATATCCGCTTACCTTGGGTACCCGTTGTGCCTTGGGCGCCACGGAAGCGCTGTCCAAACTTGCGGTTAGATACACTTCATGAAAGTTCCCAAAATCTAGACTACATACAACACCAAGGGCAACTCTTGGTGAAGAATATAAGAATATAGTGAGCTAAGGATCCACTAACCAGATCATTACGAACTCTCTCAATGTCCTCAAGGTCCATCAGTAAGTCCTGTACCCTAAAACATGTAAGTCGGCATTCTAGTAATTGTGATTAAACCCCAACGGTAGTTGTGTTCTGTATGGTTCGCGGGTATGATGAAAGTTTCTCACCATTGAGAAGCTCGACGTCCGACAGTAATCAGTTGAGCAGGCTGGCCGTGGGCTAGATAAATATGTGAGATAATGAAGCGGCTCTCGATATTAAGAAACTCAAACAGCAAGACATTCTGGTTCCCGAGACGTATTCGAAACACATTTAATGGAAACTGAGCAGCCATGAAAATATGAAATCGTCATTCAGGAACTCACTATAGCCAAGTGTTGCTTCATCCTTCCACTGGACAGCGAATCTAGCGAGTCTGTCGACGACAACGGCAAGCTTTGGAATGAGAATATCCAATCCTAATTAACTCGATTAGTATCTCTAAAATCATAAACGAGGAACAAGTGAAGACCTACCCCCCTTCAGAAAGATAAGATCAGCATTGTCAGTAACTAAACAATTAGTTAGTAACCTATCTCCTAGCTGAACAATCCAACTAACCATAGCAAGATGTAGCCCCCCAGTGTATCACTCCAGCGGCAGCAGGGGCAACCAATCCAAAAGCATGGACATGTGCCATAACATCATGTCGGCGTCTAATCAATCAGCGTACAGTTTATAATAAAGAGAGTAGAAGCACCGCACTTCTTCTCCTCTGCGGCAGCCACGACGAAGTCTTGATCCGTGAATTCCAAGTGCTCCTTCATCTGTGCAATAGCCTCGTCGCTGATTGGCAATCCCAATTCCTTCTCAGCCTCTGCCAGCCAAAGCCAAAGCTTGCGCCAAGTCGCAGATCGGGTGCGCGCCGAGAAAATGGTCTTCATTTCTGTGCCTGCAAAACATTATTTTTAGAGCCGTGCGTTTCGCAGATTCATGAGGTACTTACTCGCATAGCGCGATGCCAAAGGGGTCTGGTATGTATCGTTGCCGGACATTTTGACGGTGTTGTGAAAGTTGTACTTCGTTTGGGCAAGCAAGAAGAGGTTGAATTCAATATTAATCTTATGATGGTTTGTTTTGCCCAATAGGTGGGATGTTACCGAGCTGGACTAGGCCGGGCGGTGAGCCGGGTAGAGGGTCTCTCCAAAGCTTATTGGGACCGTCGCTTCATTGGGGGGGCGAGAAACCACTGGGTTTGTCAAAGACAAGTTTTTTATATTCTATTGCTGAAATCGTATTCTTGAGATCATTCTTTCTCTTCCTCGTTCAAAAACTTCCTGTTTGTAATATCACATCGAATCTCTCTTTTCAAACTCGTACCGTGAAATTAACGTTGCAGTATGGCCTGCTGTTCTTTATAGAAGAATGTTAAGATTGCTGGATGTTTGTTTCTTTATTCAGTGAATGTGGTGGTATAAATGATCTGCATTTCTAAACACGTTGCAATTTTCTTGTACTTGCATATTTCACTTAGTCTGCCTAACTTCCTCCCCGCTTCTTATTATAGCTTTTCAGTAGCAATGGATGCACTGGTATGAGATGTGATTTTGGCCACTTTGATCAAGTGTCATGACATGTCCACATCCCAAATCCATATAGCAAGTGCAGGGTCTCAAACAGAGGACAAAGACGCCATGCAGGTATCTCAGAGTACCAACTGGCCTCGCAATCAAAGAGCTCGACCCAGTAACCTTTCTGATAACCAATCAAAAACCGACTACTTCAATTTCTCCATTCAAGCTCCAATCACACAACCATTCCAATTCACGTATAATGTTGAAGGATCACTACCTCACGCCTTTGAAGAGATATATCTGGAACGGTCCTACCTACTCGACTCTCTTCAACAGCAAAGTAACGACTCTGACAAGCTGGCGAGAAATATATCATCTTTCGAAGCACAACTACTTCAGGATGAACTCCACTATAATCATTGGAAAATCAAGAAAAAACTTGGCTGGCTCAAGCATAGATTTAAAGACGCCAGTCAGCAAGAGCAGACAATACTGGCTCGACTAGGGCAAGTCACATTTGAGATACAGTCAAGAGAGAAGTGGACCCAAATTGAGGAAGAGCGGCAACAGCAAGACTTCCACCGGCAAGAACTTTTCTCGAACTACCAACAGGGGCTATGGCATGGGATACAGCATATGCAAAAGTTCCAACTAGACCCAGCGCGACCTGCATTCCATCCCCAAGGGTATTTTCCCCCGTACGATCGTGCGCTTCAAATGCAACAACAGCAACAACCGCAACTATTGCAGCAAGAGCGGCAAGAGCAGCACGACCATGTCAACAGAAGCCAGGCTTCAAAAACCCGTTATGAACGTACGTCAAATCTCCCAGCCGAACCATTTGCGAGCGGAAAAGTATCCCCGAGATCAGTAACAAAGAGTGATTCTCTGGCTCGGTCTGACAACCCTCTGCGAGCAGATCTGTCACAAAGGGCTGCTTCCTTGGACAGTGCCGAACTCGAGAATCTTTTGATGAACACATTACTTGTGCAAAAGCCAATCATACATCGCCATAGCTGCCCGATATTTTCAGAACACACGGATATCAACCAATCGATAGCAAAAGAAGAGGCCGAAGCGGATGCAGTAGATAACAGTAAAGGAGAGGAGATTTTGGGTATGCGGGGGACATGTATGTGAAGCAAAGAGCACAAAAATAAAGGTTATATCACGAATGAGAAATGGCGTTCAGTGCGTGTCGTTTCTAGGTCTATTGCATTATCAGAGGAGGGCATCAAGCCTGGGTATAACATTATGTAAAGAAATAGAAGCAAAGCTTCATTTTTGTCAACGTTCTCTTTCATATCATCATTGAAACTCTCCAAACTCCCCATCATCAAACCCCAAGTCCTCTATCGTACTTTGCTTCGGCGTTTCATAATTCTGGCTGAGTCTCTTCTGATCCTTGACCTCCTGTGCACTAGGCGGTGGGGGCAGGAATGATCCCATGGATCCCGCTCCTGGCGGAGGTGGTAATGAAAACCCCCCGCCAAATCCGTTACTCGTTTGTTCTTGCTTTGGTGGATTCCTTCTGCCCATCCCTCTCCCACCAATACTGACAGTAATTGTTTCTCCCTCCTTTAAGCTGAAGTCTTTCTTTTCCGGAGCCTCCTCCTTCGCCGGCTTCTTCCCACCGTACTTAGCATTATCCTCAAGACCTAGCGTCTTCCTGACCTCTTGCAAAGCAACACTGAAGTCAAAAGCTTCACTCCTCTCCTCGAAGCCTACGCCGAGCACGGCTTTCCTTCCCTCACCCTCGACCCTAACGGCAAAGAAACGGCTCGAATCTAGTACCTGCTCCACAACCCCCGGTACGGTGTATGGCGCCGCAGCAAACAGTTGCCCAGTCTTTGAGTCTTCGAGCAGGATGTCTGTTTTCAGCGTTTCGCCGTTCGACGGAGTAGGGATCGCGGTTTCAAGAATACGGAGACGGGCAGAGAAAATCTGACGCTTGTTGTTGTCTGCGGTCCATGTCGCGGCTACATAGCCTTTGTTGCTGGTGAGAGGAGGAATGTTGTAGACATGGACGGTCGGAGCTATGAAGAGGACCCGTTGAATGGCATCTGCGGGGAGTGTTCGTCCCGTGGCGGGGTCAATGGTATTCATTATT
The DNA here is from genome assembly GCA_003988805.1 of Ploettnerulaceae sp. D365. NCBI lineage: Eukaryota > Fungi > Ascomycota > Leotiomycetes > Helotiales > Ploettnerulaceae > Ploettnerulaceae sp. D365. The sequence goes on from QYAL01000070.1 coordinate 338,639, forward strand.
CGTGATATTTGTTGTTAAACTTGGGCGGGCTTTGGCTTGGACTAAAGATAAGATGGAGATGACGATGAACTGGGATGCTAGCTGCAGTTGACGAGCATCCTGGCGAAATCGAATATCTGGTATGGTGGTGAGCAACAATAGAACGTGACCAGCTTGAGTTTGAGCTTGAGCTTCAGATGAAGTACAGTCTGTTGACTACCTGAACGGTGCCGGTTTCAGTGGGTATTTGGCCGTAGAGTGGCTAATTTATCCGGTCCGACTACCAGGTCTCCTCACCTATTGGCCCAACCCTGGATTGTTTATCTGGAACTCCCCCCTCCCCATTATTTGAGACCCTGTAGGGGAGTGCACAGCCAGCAATCATCGTCATACCTCGTACTCCCCAAGTGCTGCGCCCGATGGAGAAAAACCAACAGACATCTCCTGGCAGCTAACTTGGAGGTTGATAAACATCTTTAATATCTTACACAATAAGGACAAAACAAATATCGTCACCTTCGAAGAATAGCGGTCACGACGGCGCGCTTGAACTTCTTGTCAGCTCCTGGAGCAAGAACATCGCAGAGAAGAAGGAGCCGTTTCTCCGCGACTGTGGATTTCGACGGTACTGCGCAACAAACAACCACGATTGAAAGCAATCGCGCAATGCGTCGAAAGGATACCACTAAAGGTCCTCCTCTTCGTATCCTATCTCTAGGTAAGGAAATCCCTTGACAGCTTGCGTGGCCGTTCATGTTCACTGACAGATCGTAGATGGAGGTGGCGTACGGGGATACTCGATGCTCATTATCGTCCAGGAACTTATGCACAGAACCTTCGTCGAAACCGAAGGCAGGGCTCCGAGAAGAAATGAAATTCCGAAGCCTGCAGATCACTTCGACCTAATCATCGGGACGGGAACGGGAGGGTTGATCGCTATCATGCTAGGCAGGCTACGGCTGGATTTAGAAACATGCAAGGAGGTCTACGTACGAATGACGAGAAAGGTTTTTGAGACAGACAAGACGATTGCTGGTATACCGTATCGCTCAACATTGTTCAAGGCTTCGAAGTTGGAGGAGGCTATCAAGGAGTGCGTGAGGGAGCACACCATTCTCGAGCGAGAAGGCAACGACGGCGAGGAGCCAGAGGGCCTGGCAGGTCTCAATAGCCCGATCAGTCCACTTAACAGAAACGGTCCTCGGCGTCATGGCAGTAATGCGAGCGTGGCGAGCTTCAGTGCTCGAAGCCCTGGTAGTTACCAGAGTCGACCGATGCTAGGTTTGAGGTATGGAAATGCAAACGCCCTCTTATACGACAATAGGGAGAATAGAACGAAGACGTAAGGATACTGCCACATTTTAATGTATTCGCTAATAGGAAATAGCGCTGTCACCGCGATTTACCAAGGCACACCCAAGAGCGGCCTTCCGGCAATATTACGATCTTACGATTCACGAAAAGAACCGTCTCCTGAATTTGACTGCGCGATTTGGCAAGCAGGAAGAGCTACATCAGCAACTGGTCTAGCATTCAAGCCTATCCAAGTGGGGCAATCAGTATTCATTGACGAAGGTGCTGGGCAATATAACCCTGCACCATTTGCTCTAGACGAAGCTTGTGTAAACGAATGGCCGGGGCGTGATGTAGGTGTCTTTGTAAGCATTGGAACAGGTAAAAGACCATCTGGAAGCGATCAAAATTCACACCTCTGGTACGAAGGCTTTATGGGCGAGTTCGCAGAAGCCCGGAGGCGATTAATTTCCAAGATTGAGGGCTGTGAGGAGACGCATCAATACATGGTTCGGGACGGTCTTGCAAAACGAGGAGTCAACATAGAGAATTACTATCGCTACAATGTCGAAATCGGTGTGGGCGAGTTTGGTATGAACGAATGGAATCGCCTGGCAGATATCAGCACTGGGACGAGACGCTATCTAGGAAAGAGTGAAGTACAAAGGATGAACAACGAAGCAGCAGTGAAATTAGCGAAAATCTTGAGGGCAAAAGCAAGGTTTGAGAGTGAGAAGACAGGAGGAACGATGGGCAGTTACCAGGACCTACCTCTCCCAGACGTCCCAGAAGCATATCCAAACGCCATCGAGCTTCCAGCTGAGGTTCCCATCCAAATCGCTCGAAGCCCACCTCCTCGCCCATCATACGAATCTGGCCATCACGACACGCTCGAAGTGCCCGGCTACAAGAAAGGATCGCCTCGCACCTCGGCAGAGAACCAATCTCGCCATTCTCCCAAGACCTCGAATCCCAATGGCTTAGACCCCAACGCGGACCGTCTGGTCTTTCATGCTCCGACACCAAGCGAGTACAGGACGGCAGGTGGAGCAGACAAGATTGCGATCACGAGTTCAGATGAGCATCCTCGACCACCCGAGCCCATCGTTAAGAAACAGCCGACTCGGGTCGAGCCTCCGCCGTTGCCACCTAAGACGCCGATTCAAGATCCCTACACGGGAACGATCATGGGCCGGCCGAGAGCGCCGCTGCCGTATCCAACAGATGATAGACCACCACCTGTTGCGAATATGGCAAGGAAGCCAGAATACAAGGGGAAATAAAGCAATTGGAAACAAGACTGTAGCATTCAGAAGGCGTTTGCGGGGACTCGAACATTTATGCTGCGAAGATGGAGTCTGCATGGGTATACCTCTTATGTATGATTGGGATGGGATCTAGGCTTGGAAATAATGCCCTAGTTGTATAGGAGATGATAAGATAAGATAAGATAGGGTTCATGACTTTATTCAAGCTTTCTCTTGCGCTAAATAGGATATTTGTGGGGGTAAGTGCGGCGAGATGTTACTACAAAGTCATTTCTCAAGTCTTATGTGATGATTTGACCATAAGTCTCCCGAGCCTGTATGATGAACTTGACTATAACGCATTTTCTACGTCTTTGAGAGAAGAGATTAGGAGGAGAGCTAAGAAAGACCGACATTTACTATAAAAGACGGGAGATTACAATATGTATGTAACCTGAAACGGACTTCGTTGTGGTACGTCAACTAGTCAAAACGCTAATTAACATTAATGGTGACATGAGATGGAGGCGAACGGTTTCCTCCATTACAGAGTACTGCATAACCTTTCTGTAAAGCATCGGTTATATACAGTGTAGCTGATGACTACAGGTACTTTGAACTTGTGATACATTCAGATTGATTTTCTTCTCTACTGTGATAGGTACATAGTTAAGCTTATTATGATACTTGACGGAGAACAGCGTAGTTATAGCCTTACAGGGAAGTTTCATTATTAGGACATATATATGCGTAGATAGATGTGTCAATCATCGTTTTGGAAACGACATATTCTGTCATAGCTGAATCCTAGATTGCCTTACTGTATCAATCACTGGGAAATCCCACTCTTATGATACTTCGTAGGGTACCTCCGCGAATGCCGAAATCCGATAGAAGTTACTCGATTGGAGGTTTTTTTACGAGTTGTTATACCCAGCCCCAACGATTGCTAATGGTGACGCTTCAAATATAAAAAAAATTGTGATATTGTGGCCCCTTTTCCAACACCGTCTTTCTGTCAACTCCAAATAAAGATAAATAGCACGGAGATAATCATCGCAAATGGTCAAAGTAACAATCACTCCCGTGCGTGTTATAGATTTCCCCTCCTCGGGTACGAGACCCCATTCACTGCAGCATTGTCCACAAACCAACTACATCTCTCTCCTGCTCCCTGATTGACCAGTGCGCAAGGTAGTCCCAGATCGCCCTCAAAGATCTGCTTCATGATCTCCTTCTTGCCCGCCCCCGTAGCCACAAAGGCAATCTTGACCCCGTGTGTGATGACCGGCAAGCTGAGCGTGATTCGCTTCGGCGGCGGCTTCGGTGAGTCCTCGATGGGCGCAACCCACGCATCCGTCTCTCTCAGTAGCGCATGCCCGGGAAACAAGCTGCAGGTGTGTCCGTCCGGCCCGCATCCCAGAAGCAGTAGATCGAAGATGGGGAGCTTGACGCTGTCCCTCGAGGCAAAGCTCCTGACGAGCAGCTGCTCGTACTGATCTGCCAGCTCTTGCACGTCGTTCAAGTGCGCGACATCGATTGGGTGGACGGTTGGTTTGCCGAGTGCTGCCGGGATTTTGTCGAGGAGCTCTGATTTCAGCAGGGCATAGTTTGAGTCTTCGTGATCGAGGGGCACGGCGCGCTCGTCTGCGAAGAAGATTTCCCACTTGTCGAACTTGACCGTGTCTTCTGGGGAGCTGGGCGCAGCGAGGAGAGCTTGAGCTAGGGTTTTGGGGAGCGAGCCGCCGGACACGGCGACTTTGAAGGAATCATGGCGTGTGATACCAGCGGTTTGACATTGGATCACGTAGGTTCGGAGTGTCGTGGCGAGGATGTCGACGCTGGGGAAGGCGAAGAGGTTGGGTTGTCGTGCCATGGTGATCGCGAGAAGTGAGTTTTGCGCTTTGGTGGGATGAGTGAGGGGTGATGATTGTGGCTGGTGCTATCACAGAGTTTATCTGATTTATTGATCTAATTATTAAGCAGAGTGTTAGTCTGCTGTAGGAGCGAGCATCGAGACCAGCCACAATGAACTGGTGAAAATACTAGCGGGCGCAAGAGCGTTGCTGTACTTACTGTAGAAGTCCGATGTGTGAATACGAGCTGCTTGTCTGGAAGGTTGAAATTGGGGATGGAAGAGCGATGGCTCAGCTTCTACCGAAATCAAAGGAATTTGGGTGGGTACATGAATGACGCTGGGCTCGGGACGAGACGATAAGGGCCAACCCAAATAATCTACGAAATCGTGCCACTCCGGTGGCTGACGAGTGATTGGCTAAATTATTTTGGTTCGAGCTTTTCCTCTATGGGAAAAAATGGCTACAAAAAATGCAACATTGGCATCAAAATATGATTGGGACGAAAAAGTGACTTATGTTTCTAGACAGAAAAGCGCTTGAAATATGCTCTTTGAAATATACCTCCAACAGCTCTTTTGTTTATGTTTACCTTTGAAATGGTTCCACTAATTTTAATCATTTAAGTTCTGCACCACCAGGTACGCGTCCTGTCAGTAATAATAATAGTGCATGTGAGCAACGCATTGATGTTTTTGACTACCCCGAAAGAGTACCTGGCTCCGTAACTCGTGGGTATTTCCCTCTATCATAAAATAAAAGGAGAGAGTTGCGAACCAGAACGCCCCTTCATAACATTCATTCATGTAACCAAAGCAAACTTCTTAGGAAATGGCATCCAACCACTTCCTTCCAGTTAACTTCTCAAATGCCTCTCTATACTTCGCGGTAGTGTTCTTAACAACCTCCTCCGGCATCGAGACCCCCTGCTTTCCCTTCAATCCCTCCTTAGTCAACCAGTTTCTTAAGTATTGCTTGTCGTATGAATTTTGGTCTCGGCCGATCTCATACTCGTCCGCTGGCCAGAATCTACTCGAATCCGGCGTCAGGACCTCATCGACCAGAACAATCTCGTCAGTTTCCTCGTCTAGTCCAAACTCGAACTTTGTGTCCGCAATGATGATACCCCGGGCAGTTGCATAGTCTCGGGCAGTAGTATAAAGCTTCAGGGCCAGTTCCTCGATTCTCTTTGCGTATTTTGGCCCAACAATTTCTGCCGCTCTCGCAACCGAGATATTCTCATCATTCTGACCAGCTTCTGCCTTTGTGCTAGGGGTGTAGATTGCGCCCTGTGGGAATGCCTCTGACTCTTTTAGGCCTGCAGCGATTGGGATTGTGTGGACCGTTCCGCTTCGTTGATACTCCTTCCATGCTGATCCAGTAATGTAGCCACGGACGATTGCTTCAATAGGGAAGATCTTCAGACGGCGGACCTGCATAGATCTGTTCTTCAGGGCTGCTCTGTCGGATTCTGGGATCGATGAAGGAAGATCGAGGGTGAGGAAGTGAGTTCGAAGATCTGGAATCAGGCTCGACAGAAGGTGGAACCAGTGAGAGGAGAGAAGGTTGAGGAGAGGACCCTTGGAGGGAATACCCTATTCTTTGTCAGTTCAATATCATGTAATTGGAAATGTAAAACAAACATTTTGCATGATAACATCGTATGCAGAGATACGATCGGTTGCGACAAATAAGAGAGTCTTCGAATCAACCTCGAAGAGATCTCGAACTTTTCCCTCGGCAATCTTAGGTAGGGATGAGAGGGAAGTAGAGGTAACAGCAGTGTCCGCCATTTTGTTTGTTGTGAGTCTTGGTAGTGGCAATACTTGTCGTGGCTTTGATTAACTGTGAGTTATGGTGTCTGTCTTGAAATTCTTTTCTGCCCTCAAAAGTTGCCGAGCTCAGACTCATGGTGGGGTGATGGTGACGGTGACCGAACCCCGCGACAGGGGACCAGGTTGAGCTGAAGTCTCGTGCGAGCTACAGTAGCTGTGTCAAGCTGTCTGTCTGCTGTCTATTGTCTGGATAGTAGTACAGTATACATTTTAATTGTATATTTTGAACTTTTCATTGATCGCTAAAGAATCTTAGAGGAATATCTCTGGAGATATCTTGCTAACATGCATTTCAAGAAAATTCTTCCACGTTCAGATTTCTCTGTGAGTGTCAATCCTCCGCATAGCGCCGATGTCCACTCAGAGCGGTACTGAATTGCCCAGCTACTTCAGAAAAATGGTATAAAACAGCCCATTAATCTACGTTTGGCGAAGAGAACTACACCAAGTTAGTTTGAGATCATATTCTTTACATAATTATCAGTTACTTCAGAAACGGCAGGAAAAGATCTTCTTATCATGCATGAGCTTATCGCCGTCCCGTTCCCATTGTTACCTAGCTGGTGAGGAAGTGGGTGATGTGATATCGTGCGGAATTTGCTAAGGTCGAGCTCAGGTCCGCTGTCCTGTACAATTATTTCTGTATTGATTCATGTGCTTTTCAACTCGAGAACCGTCAATTGCTCAATAACAAAGGCCTCCTCAGACAGTGACGCAACTCAAGCTGTTGTGCTCTACCCCGCCATCCTTATCTGGCCTGGGTCCAAGCATTCTCCATAGATCACTTGCTCCAACAAAAAAAAGGGCTACTGTAGCTACCGGGGGCAAGCTCCGGACACATATAAAAATCGAAATTTCTCGCTCCCAGGAGGATATACGACGGCCAATTGGATAAATATGTCGTTGTCGCAGAGAGTCTCCTCGTTCGAATCGCTGTCCTTGTATCAGGAACGAGGGCGTTCTCCGTCCGAGTCACCGTCCTCGAGAACTCGCAAGCTCTCGTTCAGTCCCCTGCCATCATCGTGGAGCCCTCCGCCTGCTCTGGCCGAGCATGCGCTCCCCGTCAGCGCCTTTGAGATTCCTCGCGCGAAGAGGATATGTAAGTGCCTGCATCCCTTTCCTATTCCTGCTCAGACGGTGTCTTTCAATTGAGAGAATGGTACTGAAACGCCGGTTAAACAGTACAGGTTCTGATCGCGGTCATCTACTGCCTGTTCGCTGCCGGTATCATGTTTGGCTACGCAGCCCTGAAACCAGTTCTGATTAAAGAGAAAGTCTACCGAGACCGCTGTACGCAAGACGAGCTCGATCGCGGGGTTCGAACATGTTACGAGCAGGAGATACACCTGAACTTGATGTTCACCGTTGCGGCAGTGGGCACCAATGTCGCTGCTCTGCCTGTTGGAGCTATGCTTGACACTCTTGGCCCACGAGTGTGCGGTATCCTGGGAAGTGTCCTACTTGCGATAGGGGCTACGTTGTTTGCCTTTGCGTGGCAATTGCCTTTTGACGGCTATCTACCTGGTTATCTATTTCTCGCTCTTGGAGGCCCATTTGTTTTCATCTCCTCGTTCCAGCTCTCAAATGCCTTTCCGAAGAATTCCGGGCTTATCTTGGCTTTGCTCACGGGTGCCTTTGACTCTTCGAGTGCGGTCTTCCTTTTATATCGTATAGTCTATCAGTGGAGTGAGGGGACTTTCTGGCCAAAGAAGTTTTTCCTCGGATATTTGGTTGTCCCGGTGTTTATATTGATTGTCCAGATCTTTATCATGCCAAAGGCTTCCTACAAAACTGTCGGGGAATTGGTCAAGGAGGTCGAGGACGCAGATGATGTATACGAGGACCAGGTCGATGAGAACACAGCGCTCCTGAGAGAAGAGCATCGCCAACACCGGCAATCGGTTGTCTCTGAAATCACAGACCTTCTCGGATCGAAGTCGGGAGCGAAGCACTTCAAGCAGGAAGAACAAAAGAATAAGACTTCAGGCGTTTGGGGAGCAATGCATAACCATACCGTTTTGCAGCAGGTCTTTTCTCCCTGGTTCATTCTCATCACGCTCTTCACTATGATCCAAATGACTAGGATTAATTACTTCGTCGCTACTATCCGTCCACAATACGAATACATCCTCGGCTCCTATGACAAGGCCGTAGAAATCAACACCTTTTTCGATGTTGCACTACCTCTAGGAGGACTCATCTCCATCCCATTCATTGGTTTAGTGCTTGACAACACGAGTACCGTCTTCGTCCTCTCGGCCCTTGTCACCATCGCCACCGTGATCGGTGCTCTGGGGTGCCTGCCTTACACATGGGCCGCCTACGCAAATGTATCTCTATTCGTCTTATACCGACCATTTTACTACACCACCGTGTCCGATTACGCTGCAAAGGTTTTCGGCTTCCGCACTTTCGGTACCGTCTACGGACTCGTCATCTGCTTTGCCGGCCTTTTCAACTTCAGTCAGAGCGGCCTCGATGCACTTCTACACAAAGTGTTCAATGGAAATCCCATCCCGGTCAATCTGATCCTACTTGGGTGCGCCTTGACAGTAGGAAGTGCGCTTTGTGGATATGTTGGTGCGAGGGCATATCAGATGAGACGAGAGAGCTTGGTAAGCCAAGCTGAGCATACAAGAGAGACTGTGATGCCGGGAGCTACAAGCCCGGAGAGGTTGTAAATGAGTATTGGAAAAAAGGGGGAAAGGGGAAAAGGGGAAAAAGGTGGCGTATATTGTTACATATTGGTCCGATCCTTCTGTAACTAGACTTTGTGTCAGAAAGATGAGGATATAGCTAGCTCCATTGTGGGCTCGGCGGTTGGTTAGCACAGCTCCATACGCATATAGTCCTTGATATTAACACCATATATGTATATTATCTCAATTTGATCATAGATCATTAGAAGGATAGCCTTCCAACTGTCAATTTAAGGCTTACCAATAACAAAGACTTACCCGTTACTTTACATATATCACACTTCTAATACAGGGCTACAATCGTACACTGCGTGATAAGCTTCACTATAGTTCACACATGATAGACTCCAGTGGATTCTTAAGTGATAATTTCAAATAAACTTCTAATTATCCCTTAATCCAAGCATCTAATCTCCCCTCCAACGGAAACGGCACCTTTCTAACCCCATCCCCTTCCACACTCTCCCAGACCGTCTTCGCAACCCGACTCACCTCCGGGTTTGAATCGATCGACATCTCCACCGTCGGCGCATCGGCGAACATGACTGCCGTGGGCTTCGAAAGCGAGATTTTGATGCGCGGGTGGTTGGAATGTCGGTTCGGGGTCCCAGGGAGAAGTGTGGATGGGAAGTGGGTGGTGGGTTGGATGTGTGGGAGGAGAATATAGCGGATGATGCGCGTGATGAGGTGTTCGGCGAGGGCTTCGAGGGTTTGGAAGGATGATTCCTCTGTGCTCTATATATTTTCTGGGTTAATTTATGAGATCTTGGGGCTTCTTTTTGTTTTCAAAAGTTTTTCTATGCGTCTCTCACACTCTCACTCATTCATTGAAGCTTTTTGAGATAAATTTGGACTTGGACTTGATGACAAGTGGGAGAGAGTGAGAGAGAGTGAGAGAGAGCGAGGAAAACTTTTGCGAAGTGAACATGAACATACCTTGACAATAACCTCCTCTAATTCACAATACCTATCAACCATCCAATCCCATCTCTGCATCTCCAGCCCCACGATGACCATCTGCTTCGCTAACCTCTCATTGGGATTAACACCCACCAGTGTCGGGATCCGCAAGTCATGCAACCTCAACACCATTGAATACGCATTGGGCCCTTGTTTACCCTCTTCATACCCAAAGCTGCCTTGTAGGCTTGCTCCACTTCCCATCAGTGATGCTTTGGGTAACGTGACTTCCAGCTCGAACAGCTGAATGGATTTGTAGCTGAGCAACGGCTCTAACGCTGTAGTCTTCTCGATTTGCGCCTTTGCAAGGAGGCTCTGCTGAGGGAATTGCGGCAGTGTGTCTTTTCCCGTGAGGTAGAAGTGCACATATTGCACCAGGGCCCGCAAGTGCATGGGCACAGGACAGACCTCGTCAGCACATAGCTCTCCGAACTCTTTACATGCTGCTAAGATCACTTTTGAGAGTGTGCCGTAGTGGACTGTGGAGGGCGTGACGGTGTCTGTACTTGATGCACTGGTGAAGGGGTGCCGTAATGAGATGCTGGCCGAGAGCAGTACGGGTTGTGGTATGTTGGGTCGGCCCCAGGCATCTGTGCCAACTGGTAGGATGGTGCTGAGATTAGTGACCCGAATTACGGTGTGTGGTTCGCCGGTGAGGGTTTTGAGAGCGTGTGGTGTGAGGAGTGGAGGCGGCATTTTGAGAGTTCATGAGAGGATGATGGGTTCTGAGGCGAGGTAATTACTAGGTAGCTAAATAAGTAGATGAATAAATAAATGAATAGATGAAGGAAAAATCGGTAAGACTATTGTGCAATTTACAGTGTCCCAATGGATTCTGAGAACTTTGCCGAGTATAATGACCCTTTCTCAAATCTCAAAACGTCCGTTGAATATGGTGAAAGTAGTTTTCAGTTGAGGTTCTTCTCGATGTACTGTAATATTGTCCTCGACCCACTGTTACTGTATGGTGGTGGGTGATGAACCGATTTCGAGTTGCCGCTCCCGGGCTGTTTTCGGAGCTCGCTTGATCATCTTGACCATCGAACGCAAGGCTGACTCCAAAATTTGTGCAGTTCTAAAATCAACACACCCCATTCTCCCTCTCGCCATTGTCACCTCAACAACGTAGCAAACCCCCTTAAATCGCCATGATCACAATAAGTACGCGCATTATCACTCCCCATTGGTCACAAAAACCTTATATCTGACACCCAACCCAGAAGTACCCTGCTCATCAGCCAACATCGGGCCAGGCTTCGATGTAATCGGCCTCGCACTCTCCATCTGGCTGGAAATTCATGTCGACATCAGCCCCTCTTCCAATTCCGAAGCTCCGCTCAATTGTCTCATCACTTATGAGGGTGAGGGTGCCGACGAGGTCCCCTTGAGCGCAGATAGTAATCTGATTACGAGGACGGCACTATATGTCCTGCGATGTCATGGCCAGCGAGCCTTCCCCGCAGAGACGAAAGTCCATATCATAAATCCGATTCCGCTGGGGAGGGGGCTGGGTTCATCGGGTGCAGCTGTTGTAGCTGGTGTTGTTCTCGGAAATGAAGTAGGAAAGCTGGGCTTGTCAAAGGCGCGAATGTTGGATTATTGCTTGATGATCGGTATTCCCACTCTCCCCGAAAAACTCTTTCGCAAAAGGCTCTTTGCATATGCTAACGAGAATCAAAGAACGCCATCCAGACAACGTAGCCGCAGCTCTTTATGGTGGCTTCGTGGGGACCTACCTCAACGATCTCTCTCCCGAAGACACCTCTCGCAAAGAGATTCCCCTCAGTGAAGTTTTGCCCGAGCCCGCTGGTGGGCTAGACACCGGTTTCGCGCCCCCCGAACCACCTCTAGGTATTGGGCACTACATGAAATTTCCCTGGGCCCATGAGATTAAGGCCATCGCCATAATCCCACAATTCGAGGTTGCGACTGCTGAAGCTCGATCCGTCCTTCCCACCTCATACTCCAGAGCAGATGTAGTCTTCAACTTGCAACGGATAGCCCTGTTACCCTCGGCATTAGGGAGGAGTCCCCCCGATGCAGAGCAGATCTATCTGGCGATGCAGGATAAAGTGCATCAGCCATATAGGAAAGGTTTGATTCCGGGCTTGCCTGAGATATTGCAGAGCGTAACGCCAAAATCGCACCCGGGGCTATGTGGCATATGTTTATCTGGCGCTGGACCTACCATCCTGGCGCTGGCAACGGAGAATTTTGATAGTATTGCAAAGGTTATTCTGGACATGTTTGCGAAGAAAGGCATTAAATGTGAGTGGAAGCTGTTGGAGCCTGCGGAGGATGGAACTACAGTCACGTATTCCTAGTCGAGACGTGTGACCCGAATATACCCTCAAATCTCGATATGGCTGGTGCATTTGAAAGTCCGGATGCGTTCAAGTTCTGTGGCATTCCTTACATGCATCCTCATCTCGATGTGAAGGCCAGGCGTTGCACTGATGTCTTATACTCACTTACAAGTACCCAATACTAAACATATCTATATACACATAGACATATATACAGTTACACTTGACAGTCTCTTCTATCTGACTAGGTACAGTATCTCTGGGTGGCCTGGTGATGATTGCGCGTGACAGGCGAGGGCAAGGACATGGACATGGACCCTGACTGTGACCCGCTTTCAGATAAGGATCACTATCCGATTATCAGTACTTATCCTACTTATCGGCGGCTTCAACCCCTCAGTATTTCACCCCAACCTTGACAAAGTTGTATGTATACGATCTCTCTTCATCTGAATAGCCTTTTTTTTTTTAAACATCTGCAGTCTCATTACGATATTGCGTATTCTACTCGCGCGCAAATATTGACTGGGCGTTGTTCGCATTCATTCCTTTCATGCGACTTGCAGTCATCCTAAATTACCCCTGCCCTGTTCCGTCTTCAGCTGGTCGCCATCCCGAGGAGGCATCGCCTCACTCCTACGAACAAAACAACCCACATCCTACAAAATCCCTACAACTATCATCTTGATGGACTGAGGTCTTAATTCAGGCCGTTCGTACCAGTTCGACCGCTCATACCTACCTGAACTGGACAGCAACTCGTGCTCCCGTTTCCCCGCGTAGTCTATCCTGGAGGGAAATTCCCGCGTACGACAGGCAGACGTCTCTCGGGGCATCATAAAATCGCGATCGTTTCTCGACAACTGGGTTTCTGATCGCCATGACTACACCATTCCCTAACATGAATCTCCAATCCGAGAATTCTGCGCATTCACCCGTTGAGCATTCCGAAGCCATTGCGATCGAACGACCGAAAATCAAGGGAAGAGCGAAACTTCTCCAAGGCCTGCAACGAATCTCATCGTCACCATCGCTGGCGCAGTTGGGGAGGAGGAGAGCCACAAGCAATCCATATACTGGCAGAGGAACATTATCTTGTGTTAGTTTGGCATCTGGCACCTCGCCACGAAACTATGATAATTCTTATTCGTCTCAATCGGCAGGATATTCGACAGCCCCAACTACTCCTGGCATTGATGGTCCATCATTTGATGGCCGGGTGGTGCGAAAGGTCCACGATCCAATGACTCCTGGTACTTCGACTCCTACAAGCGCTTTACCAGTTGATATGAGACCTCAATCTCGGGGTTTAACACATTCAACCATTCCTGAAATAGTGGAAGACTACTTCTCACAGCCAATTGCTACACCGAAGCCAGTCAAACGAACGAACTTCGACTTCTGGGGACAGATGCCCCATGAAATCAGACTCTCGATGTTTGCATATTTGAGGCCGAAGGAGTTGGTTCAAGCCTCAATTGTGAGCAAGTTATTCTACAAGATATGTTTTGATGGGCAGCTCTGGACCTGCTTCGACGCTTCGGAGTTCTACCGGGACATCCCAGCCGAATCACTTGCCAAAATTATCGTGTCGGCTGGGCCATTCATCAAGAACATTAATCTTCGGGGATGCGTTCAGATGGAGCATTACAAGCGAGCAGAAGTAGTGGTCAAAGCATGTCGAAATCTAATAAGCGTTACGCTCGAAGGTTGCAAGAATCTTCAGAAATTCACGCTCCACAATCTCCTCAAGACCAATGAGAGACTGACCAATCTAAATCTCACTGGTCTGTCGGCGGTTACGAACAGCACCTGTAAGATTATTGCCCTATCTTGCCCATTACTACAAGTAATCAACGTATCCTGGTGTACGCATATGGACGCTCGAGGAATTCAAGCCGTCATCAATGGATGCCCGAAGCTAAAGGACCTACGGGCTGGCGAGGTCAAAGGCTTTCATAATCTTGAACTTGCTGATGATATTTTCAAGACGAACAGCCTGGAGAAATTAGTACTCAGCGGCTGCAATGATCTCAACGACGAAGCCTTGAAAATGATGCTTGTGGGTCAAGATCCAGAGCTCGATATCCTTACAGATGCCCCGATCGTACCAATTCGCAAACTTCGCCATCTTGATCTCAGCCGCTGCAGTCATCTGACAAGTGCCGGCATCAAGACCCTCGCACACTTAGTTCCTGCCCTCGAAGGTCTCCAACTCAGCGGCTGTACAGCTCTTACTGACACCGCGCTCTGCGATATTTTAGCTACCACTCCCCGGCTCACCCATCTCGATCTCGAAGAGCTTTCCGAATTGACAAATACCCTCCTCTCGGAACACCTCGCCAAAGCCCCTTGTGCAGCTATCCTCGAACACCTTTCTATCAGCTATTGCGAGAATCTTGGCGACACAGGTATGCTACCCGTCATTCGCGCGTGCACTAGTCTTCGCAGCGTCGACATGGACAACACTAAAATCAGCGACCTGGTTCTCGCCGAAGCTGCATCTATGGTCCGCGCTCGCTCCTCTCGAACAACATGTCCTAGTTCCCGGCCTCGCATCTCATTATCAATGATTGTCTTTGACTGCTCAAACGTGACTTGGACCGGTATTCGCGAGGTACTGTCCCGTAACTCTGAAGTTCGGAAACCTCCACCTTCCATTTCCGCCGTTGGCGCTAGCACTACGTATCCCACTGAGATTATTGGATTGAAGTGCTTCTATGGATGGCAGATGACAGTCGATGAGCATATGCGACGTGTTTTGAGGGGTGATTTATCTGCAGCTGGGAGACTAGAGAGGAAGTGGACAGATTACATGATGGCTAATGAGGAAGCTGGAGCTCACGGAGGCAATGTGAGAAGAAGAAGGAGGAGGGCCAGAGAGGCGCAGATGATGCACGCCGATGAGGAAGAGGGCGGCATGGGGATGGGAGGGGGGGTTGGAAGAAGGAGGAGGGCAAGGAGTAACGGGTGTGTCTTGATGTGAGTTCGCTACATGATGTTTCGTTGAAACTAGATGGGTATCGTTCTTTGTGGATCTGTGACCATGTCTTCACTTGGTGATGTACCGGGTGGGACATGAGGAAATAATAAGAGTTCCTTGGTTCGTTGGTCGGTCTGGTATATATATCTCTCATTTGCCATTTCATTATCACCTAGCGCTTTGTGTTGTCTTCAATCTACTTTCTCCTACCAAGACACCTATGCTTCACAATTCCCACCTCTGCAGCTCGTCTTCCTTCTTTCCATTCAGCTCTTCCACATAAATGTTATCAATCAAGTCTAGATCATACAAGTCACCACAACAATGCATTTCATCCCCAGACCGCTCCCAATCAACGCTCCTCCCTTTCCAGATACTGTACTCATACCTCCCTTTTCCACCATCTTCAGTGTGCATCTGAGATTACTACTGAAGTGTAGCAAAGTAAGAATGATGAACGGAAATCTACTAGTGATCAAAAGTCCTGGAGTATTAGGTTACATTGCTACTAGGATTAAAGACTATATATAGTAAAAGAAGTTGGAGTGTTGCAGACCCGGGATATTAGACGATTTATAATTTTGTTACGCATTTTCTAGTAGTAGTGAAGAATGCTGCTAGGGGGGAAGACGTTGTTAGATGAGAGTGATGACATTGAGTATAGGTTTTTTTTGGCTCTGGAGAGAAGGGTGAGAGGTTTTATGATGTAAGGGGAGGGGGTTAGAGATGAGTTTGTCGTTCTTGGATGGAAAAGGGGATGTAACTGTGGGAGATATGCCACTGGACAAGCTCCAATTCGACCTACACTTCTATAACAGACCAGTGGCAATTTTTTTCTGCAAGAGGGTCAAATAAGACTAAGCTATGCAATCAAAGATGCGATCAATGTGCATGGTCCTTATATCTACCATTTCCACCCCGGCGCCCGAACCAGAACGCCCTGGTGCTTGCTTAATGTTCAAGTACACGTGCCCTTCCCAAATGAACGCCTTTCGATAGCAGCAAACTAAACCACGGTAGCGGGTTCCTCGCCAGTCGCAATTATAGGTACGTTCAACCCTCGCTCCGGACTCTGCAAAACCAGCTGTTCATGTCTTCTCGCTTTCAAGAAATCGCTCACGGCCCGGATCAAAATGAACCAGCCAACAATCATTAGGATATAGGCAAACCAGTCGTTTGTAGCAATATCGCTCCAGCTTCCTGAACCGGAATCCATCCCTTGCGCTGAACTTCCATTAACTGCATTGGGGTCGAAAGTGTGGCTGTTAGGATCAGGGGGTTGTTGGTATGTGGGATCGGCGCCGTTCGCTGGAGTTGTGGCACTGCCAGAACCCTTCATGTAGAATCCGTATTGAACAAGTGTGATTCCAAGACCGGCACGGGATCCGTTCTTGGCTGCGTGTGTTGTGTGGAGGAGGTAGGTGAGGAGGAAACCGACGAGTTGGAATGACATTGAGATCATGCCGTTCCAGATAAAGGAGAATACGGAGCCAACAGGAAGACCATCAATATAAACCTCGTCTGGTCCGCCGAGTCCAGGGGCAAGGATAGTGGTTTCCCAGTACGGGGGTGCAGCATCTGCGGCTGCTTGTTCGTAGGTCTAGGAAATTCTATCAGCACGCAATCATCACAGGGCCCAGGACTCAAACTCACAGGTAGATGTTCCTCCAACTTCTCACCCCTCTCAGGCTTCGCACTTAGATTTGCAAACACGCCGTCCGAGCCAGATCCGCCACCATATACCCTTCCATTTGTCGTCTGAAGGGGGGCGGCAGACACCGGGAAATGTGTTGGTCTCCTCTCGACAATCGGTCGTGAAGCCTCGTTGGCTGGGGTAGTGGTAGATACATCTACCTGCTCAGTCGATGAGATTTCCGGCGTCCCTCGCATAAGCCTCTGTCTGTCATCTCCATCATTGTCCTCATCGCTATCTGATCCATCCGCATCAAACGTGTCTGCCAAGTTCTGATCATCGACTATACGTCGCGAAGTTGGGGAAGAAGTGCGGGATCGAAAGGATGGAGGTGGCGAGGAAGGTATCGTAGGAGTTAAGGGGGATTCGGCATCGTTCGCAGATACCTGGTAGTAATTGTTAGAGAGATAGTTGATGAGATTGCCAAACATCGTGGAGTTGGTTGCGTGGCGAGGCTTGGCCGCGGTGAGACGTACTCTTTCATATCGCTGCGAACTCATTATCGGAGAGGTGGGATGAATAATAAAGAAAATGGAGTCGCCGTTGACCCTTAGTGCGGCCTGCGTAGATAGAACAGAAGAAAAGGTAGGAGGAGGAGAAAGGAGCGTGATAGTTGGAGAGAAGTGTAGTCAGGAGATAGTAGATTCGGGCATCGGCTTGGGGCAGTTTGAGGTAGCGGTTAGCGCTACTTAGCCTACAGTACTCGTATGTAGGATTTATCGATGACTACGTGACTGGGGTATTAGTAACCATCCAACTTCGATGTTTTGTCTATCAGAATATATATTGAATTATCTGGCACGACAAGGAAGGAAGGAAGGAAAGAAAGAAAGAAAGAAAAAAGAAAAGAGGAGAGATGATGCTAATAATCAAACACTTACCCTCATTAGATAATGCACAAGCAAGCGTCCTGTGGTTATCTCGAACTCGCTTGTTTACCTAGGTAGCCAGAGCTAAAGGTTCCTCAATTCAAAACGAGGGTCTATCGCTATCCAAGGACAGTAGCGTATGCTTCAGCACTCTTTATGGCCTGCTCTGCAAATCCCTGTACGTTACATTCACAAGCTCTCTGTGAAAATTACAAACTGACACAGCGTGTACAGAATAAATCATTTACAAAAGCAGTGGGGCTATAGTCGGCAATCTCAAAATACCGTTCACAGCAAATCGTCGCGAATCACCTACATACTCAAAATGGCACCCTCTCCTCTTCAGCAAAGACGAACCCATAATACTCTTTTGTTCCAGAAGTTGCTAAATCTCAGAGATGGTGCGAGTCCATTCACTCTGATCCTAGATACTCTAGAGCAGAGTGGAGGACCTGTTGTGTGCGAGTTTGCGAGGAGAGCTAAGGTGTGTATTTAGGTTGTATGTTATATTGTTGACCTTGTTTCCTTCTTTACACCAGATTTATGCAAACATATAAGTGTATCGTTATCATCACCACTGTTCACTCTGAAGCAAGATCCTGCTCCCCATCTTCAAATTTTAGTGTAGTCACGTGACCTATATTCGAGTTGTGTTTATAATATCTCGAATACTCTGAAGCTAATGGACTTTCAGATCTCGAAAAGCAAGATAATATTCATATCATTTGCTACACTTCAGAAGAAAATACCCTTCGAAATTGATACATTTATCACCACTCGTGGCAAGCCATTAGCAGTTCTCCGAACAGAAATCCTATCTCATCTCCCAGCACCGCCAACTGCTGCTCCAACCCCAGCTGTCAGTCCAACAAGTTAGCACTCCTAATCTTATATTCTTAAATCTACAAATTCTAACAAGCTAGAATACCTTCTCATCGTCGATACTCTCCACCCTCTCTCTACCGCACACACTTCGCACCTGTCACCCTTCCTCTCCTCTCTTCTCCTCTCCCCCCAGATCTCTCTCCTTGCGACATACCACACTGATATCCCGCTCCCTACATCTTACTCAACTTTTCAATCGCCTTACGCCCCCAGCCCCTTGACAACTCTCCTCTACCTCGCCACCGCAATACTAACTATCTCCTCCCTCTCGCAAACGCTAGCTCGCAAACGTGCACGAGACAAGAGTCTTCAGGAGCCAGTGTTTGGAATCCAGGAGGGACGAGAAGGTGTCATCGTTGGCTTAAAGAGTGCGGGAAAGGAGGAGATAGGTGTTGTGGTGGGCATGGAGATCCGACGTCGTTCAGGACGTGGCGTAGTCGAGAATTTCGTCTTACTACCTTCCTCACCTCCCTCCGTTATCTTGACCCAACCATCCAAACCAACTAGACTCTCCACTCTCGGCGAGTTCATGCTTCTCGACGACCATCCGCTCTACTCCTCCACGCCAAATGGTGACCCTGGGACCGGGGGAAAGCAAGAAGGGGAAGAGGGCATGGAAACGACATTCGACCTAGGTCTGACGGAGAAACAGAAAAGGGATCGGGAAAATGTGGTGCTTCCGTATTTCGATGCTCAGAAGGAAGGGGGTAGGGATGGGCCTGGAGATGGCGGTAGGATTCTTTATGATATGGGAGAGGAGGACCGGGAAGATTTTGATGATGAGGAAGATGAGATTTGAAGTAGGTAGATGGTCAGAACTTGAAGGATCTAATTTGCGAGGTGGGATGTTGCGTGGAGAATCAAGTCGCACGATCCCGATGGGTACCTAGACTTAGAGGCCAAGTGGATCAAGGTAGTAGTATATCTACTAAGTCATCACATAATATTGAGCTTTCCTGCCTGAATGGTTGAGATCTGTTAGGAATCCATGTAGAAAGCCAGTGGTGACTGCAGTATCATAGTCATAAGATTAGCGGAGTCGCTATCAAAGTTAACCAAAGCCGAACTAGATTACCCATGTTTGCTTTTCACCCGTTGCGACGGTTGCGTGCTTTGCGCTTTCTCTTTCTCATTTGCACCTCAAGGATTCGATATTTTCTTTTCAGTGTAGAGATTCGGTTGGCGTTCGCTGGCGTTTATACTGATCTAAGACATGCGATGCAAGTAAGTCCGATTATAATTCTGTACTGCCACATGAAAACAGCAGCTCCAGTTGGTTCGTATATAAATTCCATTCCAGTATAATCATCTAGCGTTTCTAAACGTTAACATAAGCATTACTTACTGGTTTTCGTATCTTGTCATCTACGGGATATATGAGGTCCGAGCTAATCAGCTTTCCCCGGTTCAACTCGTGCTAATAATAGCTAGCAAAAGTAGATAAAGTGTCAGAAGTGAGCGAGACAATCATTCTGGGGGTGAGATGAGGGGAATACTGTATGGGGTATGGATCGAATGAGAAGTGTGAAGAGCTTGCTAAGCTTGCGTATGCCTTCGCCATAGGTCACGATGGGTTTTACCCCTTTCAAACAATAGGGGTACAGTCCGGCACAGTAGTACACAGCTTAGCGACCTTATCGGTCGGAGATATTTTTGATCCGAAGGCCATGCACATATTCTTCGTAAAGGAAGGGCCACTTTAGACAAGGCTGATCCAAAGTTCCAAGCTCTTTCCGCCTTGTTTAAATATCTAGGTTTCTTGTTACTTTACCAATAATCGCCCGGAATGTTTCCCAACTCTCAACTATTACCAGTTTAGAATAAACCCAAATGACGCTTCCACTTGCATTTGCAGATCGCATCAGATCATAGACTGGCAATTCCAGCCACAACAATCCTTTCTCAAACTGCTCCGCTGAACAAGCTCATGCTCAACGTGTTTCTACCAGTAATGAACTGTGTCCGAAATCCGGGCTGGGTCCATATTGTATTTTAAGAGCCGCGTACAGTGGATCTTGATTTGACAATCGCCCGCCCTGTTTGCTATGATGTTTGAATAATGGGGTGAGCATTCGTGTCCTATTCAAACGAAACACCGCTTGAAATGTTTGACTTCACCTTAATTATATGGAACCTGCGGATTTTGTGGTCTTGCTATCCCGAGAAGTCTAGATTTGATACCTTCATATGGGTATGGGTTGAAATACTCGCTCCTCATTGGTCCTGCGGCGTAGCACTGGATCTCGAGCCTTCGCTTCGCTTCGCTTAAGACCTGAATGAAACGTCCTTCGTCTGAGAAAACCTCATTTGTGCACTTTCCAATCCTTCGGTGTATGACTATCGCAAATCTCCGACTCCCATGAGACTCTTTGGCACGAAGTCTTCGAAGCAGTACTTCGTGGCCGGAGTACTGCAGTGTTTGTGTCCACCTTAAAATGCGTGGCTGCTAGGTTCAGTATATAGCTCTTTCGGGGCGAAACGCTTTGCCGGGGTTGGGATTACGATGTCGACGTTCCAAGCGCAGTGGGCCTCCCTCCATCTCATCTCTTCTTTACGCCTTCTTTTACCTGAATTTCGCTTGGATTTCATCGAGGGTTTGCGTAACGGGTGCCATTTTTGTCATCTATAGTGCTAATACCCTTCCGCACGGTGTCGGATCGTCCATGATATCGTTCCGCTTGTAATCCTCGCCTTCGTGTCGCATTTTTTGTTGCCTCTGTTTCTGTCGCCAGCTGCTGATCACGTTCTTTTTGTACCTTTCGGACTCTTCTTTGCAACATACCACGGCTGGTCTGTTGGATATTACATTCTTTATAATTATCGTTCCGCAATTAATTTTATAACATCTACACAATGCGAAGGCTTCTATCGATATCGCTGCTGCTGGCGGCGATCTCAACTTGTACACAGGTAAGCTAAGGGAAAGCAGTTGCGAGTCTAGGTGGCCATCGAGCTGATATTTCAACAGGCCGACCAACCATCCAATCATCTAAGACAACGTGATGGGTTATCCGACCTCTTAACTGCAGTAGAAGGGGCTCAACTGAGAGAGGCTGGAGCGATGGATGGAAATGGAGGAAATGCTGTGCAGGCAAAAGGGGCGCACAAAGGACAGGCTGGGTCAACAACAGTGACGGTGACGGCGCAGGTCCAACAAGCTGCAGTTAATCAGACCTGCGGTGCGATTAAGACAGTGACGGAGACTGTCAGTCTGCCTGGGGTAACGACAGTGGGAACAGGGTATGCAGTCTACCCAATGAGTGTGAGATGGAGACTAAGCGGAATAGTGCCATCCAACTGTCCTTCGTAACAGAAACCACATTTGCGTCTGGCGAAGCACCAACAGTCACTGTTACTCCACTAGCTCGGTTTATCACCCAAATGGTTACCGTCACAGTGGCCGGAGCAAATATGGCTCAGCCAGCTGCAGAGACGTCAAGTGTATCAACACCTGCAGCAAGTAGTTCGAAGACAGCGGGTATTGTCAAGACATCGAGCGCTAGCGTTGGTCAGTTGAAATCAACACATAATACACGCTTTCACTGACAATCTCTTCAGTATCAGGAGTGACCACTATATCCAATGCTGCAGGAATCGAATCTACAGCCGCTCAAGCTAAAACCAACAGTCCGTCTACGAGCCAAATTCGTAAGTTATCCTCCGCCACACCTCATGATACTAGGAGACAACTAACAAACCCCAAAGTGACCACCACCTCATCAGCAGTGTCCCAACAAGCAGTCGGAGCCTCCGGTGCCATGGTTGCAGGAGTAGGAAATATCGTAGCAGGCGGCGCATGTGATTGTTCCTGTCTCTGCCAGGCAGACTCGTTCCTTAACGCCGCGGCTGCAGGAGGCATAGGACAGATGAGCCAAGCCCCGGTCGCCACAACCCTATCTACCGTCGTGAGCGTGCAGCCTGAAACGTCAGCAGTAGCTTCGAAGAAGAAGTCCGCGGCGGCCAAATCCCAAGTCGCTTCCTCGGCCGAATCCCAAGTCGCCAGCTCAGCTGCACTATCCAGTGCTACTACCGCAGAGACTACTAGCCAAAGAATGAGCTCTGCTCCGGTGGCGCAAAGCCAGGTCGCATCGAGCTCGACTCTGTCCGCTGTTCAGCCAAAGGTCACAACAAGCTCGACAGCTTCTTCAACCACGGCCATCGTACCGACCACTGTTGCTGCTGCTTTACCGTCAAGTAGTTCCGCTGCGCAATCAGCCGCGCAATCGCAGATTGGGGCTAGTGTACTTGAATTGAGCGTGGGCGGAGCACTGGGGCAGGCGGCTGCGGTAGCGAATCCATTGGGTGCAAGCACGGCGGCACCGAATGCTGTCCAGATCAACATCAGCACCTTCTCCCTGACGAGCAATCTGATATTGGGTAGCTTAGCGACGCCGATAGCGAAGGCCTAGGGGAGCGGGAGCAGGAGGAAAGGAAGGGGGAAATATCAAAAAAGCTGGCGCGTGGGATGACAGTAGACGAGTATATGAATATGAGAATAGTTTAGGTAATATATATCCCCGCGTGTGTGCATTTTGGCGTTTTTATCTTTTTTGTTGTTATTCAGTATCTGTGGGGGATGAGAATCAATTAGAGCACGGGGGAACGTGGTTAGTCTATTGCAAATTTATCTGGATGGGATGCTAGGTATTTTTCGTTGAGGGAGGGGGAAATGGAGAGTAGGGAGAGAGGGTTACGTTGGGCGCAACGGAGCAGAAGTGTCCAGGCGACAGATCATTATTAGTTGTAGATAACTTTCACTTCATTCTTTCTTACCAGTACAGTACAGTAAAACCACCTAAAAATCGTTCCCAATATGTTAAATGCTTAATACCGTCTCAAATATACCACCACATACATACCTACTCGTACACCACAATGCTCTCTCGGCAGTGGCGGTGATCAGGCACTCACATATAGCCGACCCGACCCGTCACTTCTTCGCATACATGAAGCGAAATAAACAGGCCTTCTCCCAACGATTCGACGAGCTCGTATGGCCTGACGGTCATACAGCAATGCACCATCCTGAGGCGTAAGTTAGGTGGGAATGCGTAGGGTGAAATCCCGTCGATGGATACTTTAAAAAATCGGTTCCGCCCGATTATTCGATATTGGGTACCAAGTCTCTGGTCCCTTTACAGTTTTTGTCATTCTTTCTTTTTTTTTAAATCTTTTTTTTCTGTGTCCAATCTGATTATAAGAAAATTGAAAATTGAAAAAAAAAATTATAAGCTTTCGTTTCGTATGTTATTTGTTTGGACATTGTAGCTTTTGCCTCTTTGTCGGGATGTTGGCCCGCTCCTTCCCCTACCCGACTGCATGGTGCGTTTGGTGCTTTGGCTCTGGGGTCGATAGTTTTTTTTACCTATCTCTTTACTCAGTAAGTAAAGTAGATTATATTAAGACAGAGACAGCGCCCTTCCTTAGACCCTTACTTCCCTATTTCCTTTTTACAAACCTCATCGGCTCATCCACATTCTCCCTCTCTCTTCGGCGTTTCTTCGCCGTGAGCACTACACTAGGCTACTGCTACAGTATCTATAAGTAGTTTTGTTTTCAGGTTCAAAGCAAGCAAGTAAGTAAGTAAGTAAATTTGTATTTCCGATATGCATCCTACTATTCCATACCTGGCACTATATATTTCCAATTGTGGTGGGATTAATTAACTAGCTATAGCTCAATACAAGATATCTCGGCTTCGTGTTCTGCTTATAAGTGCTGTCCAATGACATCATGGCAATAATACTGTACCGTAGAGTAGATTGGTATGTAATTAATATTGAGTTCGAGTTCGAGTTATACCAATTCGCTTCCTTATATTGACATTTAAAATAGTTGCGCAAAATAGCTGTTAGGATAAGCGGAAGTTTAGCTAGGCTAGTCAGTGTAGCTTAGCGAGTAAGCTCGTGCCTACGTGATTATATTCGTACCGTATACTTGAAGAAGCTTAAATTGTTTTCTTTCTAACTATCTCAACTAGCTCTTATGAAAGTTTTTAAATTAATCTTTAATTAACAGGTTCCCTGTTTATGCAAAAGTGTTCAGGTAGTCGGTAGTCAGTGGTTACGGATTAACGGTCGGCCCGCCCAATATACTCAAATATAGGGGGCCGCCAAGTATTTCATTCCCCCAACACAACATCATCATACTGCTCCCCTATCAGCGCATTCCTCTCCCTTCATTCCGTCTCCAGTAATCACCGGGCAACAGAATCACCGTCGGACTTCCAAATATCAAAGATCACGACGCTGGCTTGGCCCATACATGCAACAAGTACAAGCAGCTCGCAGCACGCGCATAGAAGGCCTAGGCCTTTCACCACACGCCTATCATTCATGTCTACCTTTCCGTTGATATGGCTAGGTCTGCGAGCTATAACCCCGAATCGCGACTGGGAACACAGGCACTACAGCTTTTCACAATAGCAGTCACAAAGCTAGTAACGAGGAGGTGCCTCAGCAAGGCTTTCGCGCACCCTAGTGGGGCCGTATTCTTTCTAAACCTATGCATCAAATTTGGAGACTCCGTGACACTCGCGGAAGCAAGTACGCTTCGATTTATTGCACAGCATACCTCTATTCCCGTGCCTAAGGTACACTGTGCTTTCACCCACCGCGGTAAAACCTACATACTTATGGGAAGGATACGGGGCGAAACAATATCAAGGAGATGGCGTTCGCTGTCAGATGCATCAAAGGCATCCATCTTTAGCCAGCTCAGACAAATCATAGAAGAACTCCGATCTATTACCCCTACAACTACTGCTGTCTCCGATGTCGAAGGTGGCCCGATTCACGATTGTCGACTACCTCAAAAATCGACCTGGGGACCTTTCAACTCTGTCAATGACTTCCATCTGGCGCTTAGGAACAATGTGACGTCTCATTCTCTTGAAAAACAAACCCTCGCTTCACCAAATCCTACAGCTATCTCGGATATACAAGAATTAGTTGCATTCCATGAGTCTGTAACACGCCCGCTGGTCCTCACGCACGGCGATTTGAGCAGTTTCAACATACTTCTCCGCGACGACAAGGTGGTGGGTATAATTGACTGGGAAACCGCCGGGTGGCTGCCTTATTATTGGGAGTACACAATGGCATGGCACGCTAATCCTCAGAATCTTTTCTGGCAGAAAGAGGTAGATAATTTTTTGGAACCATTTGAGGAAGAATTACGACTTGAGAAGCTCAGGCGAATGTACTTTGGCGAAATTTAATAATCTTTACAGTATTATTTGCACTAAGCGATTAGTTCTTTCCCCTCTATTGCGTCCCACGTTGGAATCTTGCTTTGATCAAACTGCCCCTCCCCATCAAACCGGTGCTCAGCGGCCTTCTTCGCAACGTACCACATAGCAGTATCTCTCACTTGTGCCCAATCAGTATGGCAAGTCCCTAACGCTTTGCCATCATGAGCAGCCCATGCGAGCCCCTCTTCAGCCCAAGAAACGCAATTCCATCCCTCGTATCCTGGAGACCCTGCACGTATAGGGGTTTTGGTAAAGGCCATCCTAAGCCTTCCTTCATCGGCAACCTTTCCAATAATTATGCGGACAAGAATCGCAGATGTTGGCAGGAGAGATGTTTGGCGCTCTTCAAACGCCCAAACGTTCTGTACGACGCCGTCAACATTCTGCATTGTCTCCTTTGCATGGTATCGGCTTCCATTCGCACTCGGCGATTCGTTCTTTGGACCGACAATGAACGACCAGTGATACCTGTTGATTGTTAGCTGGTACCTATGCGTAGCCTAGACTCAGGGCATATCCACTTGTCTTCCCCGCCTGGCATTTTCGCTGCCCCACTACGAGCGTGGAGGGCAATGTATAATCGGTCCTTGCCGGATGGCATTTTTGAATATTGCGTCAAGAATATCTCGAACAGGCTCTAGAAAAGAGCAATTCGATATCCATGCTTTGCAATGTATATGGGACTTCTAGCCCTCGTCGAAATTGAACGACAGTCTATCTTCTGTGTTGCTTCAATAGGTGGGGGAGCTGTCTTCTTGTACCCCTCACTTTCCTTGGCACCGAGGGTTTCTTATGTGACCGGACCTCGGATGAACAGTTGTTCCATACCTGGCCTGGCATTTCTCTTATCGGCTTGTAAATCGTAGGCGCTGTCATCAGTACCATAAATAAGAAGTAATTTTCTTCTACAGTAAATCAACCCCCTTTTTTTTTGGCAATTGACTTAATATTTAATATGACGTTTCATGTAATACATAGTATAACGTGACCAAAACTGCGGAATCAGTACCAAATATTTTAATCTAATCTTCAACGATTAACCCCACCTTCTCTTCTCCTTAAATACATCCACATACTATCCGCTGTCTCAATTATCCCAGCGCAATACGAACTACATAACCTGCACGCCAAATACCCTCCCCACCTCCCACCTTTAACCAATATCAATAACAGTCAAGTATATCTGCATTTAGAAGTACTATCACCCGACCCCGCGATTGCAAGCAGGACCTTGGCCTTTTACCAGCATATCTGAACCAGACCAGCCAGTCAGCCAGTCAACCAGTCAACCAGCCAGCCAGCTTGTCAGCGAACCCCCCCACACTGGTGGCTTATATCAAGGAAAGCCCGTGATTGATGGGATTCGCATGCACGACGCACAGCATCCGGATTGGCCTGCAAGAGAGAGGAGAGGAGACCCCTGAAAGGATCTCAAGGGGTCTTAATCGTCAGAGCACGACGCATCAACGCATCAAGATAACCCCGCCCCAGGATAGAAACTCAAATATCTCTTATATCTTAGCTGATCCCTTCATCATATTGGAAGAAAATCAGCCGAGTTGAGACAAAACAAAAACAAAAAAAACCTGCATCTGGCCTGGCTACATACATTCATCCGATCCTTGATTGTGGCAACTTTGCAGGCGTGGGGAAACTACCCTCCTCTAACCCCCCCAAATCTCGACCTGCGAATCTGAGGTGGCTGGCTCATCCGCTGCATTTGCTCACCTTTCACCTTTCACCTTCAAGAAGAGAGGCCGTGCATCAGCTGAGAAGCAGAAGTTGAATTCGAACCGCCTTTATACGTACTGTACTCTACCTCTTCACACCCTCAAGTTCAACTTACTGTATCCCGCCGATGAGTCGAAGTTTGGTCTGCCATTCTAGCAAGAGACCTCGCTGCCGCTTCCCACGTCCCTTGTTATCGCCCTCCATTATAAGCTAAAGAATAAGAAAAAAGAAGAAGCAACCTGGGAATTGAGGTTCACTTCAAGTCATTATTCGGATCGGGCTGCTACAAGGCAACTCAAAGGCAACTCGCTGCTTTGATCTCGGGCCGCATTACACCCTGGTCTCGTTAACCCGGAAGAACGCCGGTTTGGGAAGATAGAAAATCATGAATGCACAAATATCCTTCATTGTAAGAATTCTTCCCTTGATTCATTTTCTCTTCTTCTTCTTCTTCTTATTCTTGTTTTTTCTGCTGCTTCTGAGTGTTGGAACTCGGAGTGTATGGCCCCTGGTCCTCTGGCAGACTATTCTCAGTCTTACGAGGCCCTGTATCATGGATTTACTTGGTCTGCCTGTGAGATAATGGACCATATGACTCTGATCATTCTACACCAATGTCTTATTTTCCTACGCTCGTATATATATGTCATCGTTCTCACTCAGATGGGGAATCTCCCCTTATATGTCTTCGGATACGCACATCAAAGCGATTGTCCTGCATAGTACTAACGGCAACTCACAGGAAGGCCAATTCAGCCTCATCCACATACCCCTACCTCTCTACTCCACCCTCCTTCAGCCCATTCTCCAAGTCCTCCTCTCACATGGTGGACCAGCAGAGAGAAACGAGCCAGAGGGCCATCTTGAAGGCCTTTCTCTAGCCAACGAACATGGCTTCCTGAATATTAGCGTCACTCCCATCGAATGCTCCATAGTTTGCCACACCTCCTGGGCTCAAAATGTTTTCTTGCCCACCATAAATCGTCTTCCCAAAGAAGCATCCGAGCAATGCCAAATCTCAAAGGATACATATATAGTCTTCAGCGTCAATTCTGCGGGCATGGAAGCCGGTCAGCGTGTCATGGATCTGACGTCTCCCCTCGCCATGGCCGCCATCCCCATCTTCTTCATCACCACCTACTACACAGACTTCATCCTCGTGCCATCCAAAGACCGACAAACGGTAGGCGCCGCCCTGCTCGATCGAGGATTCGAGTTCTCCGAAAACGACTCCGTCTACGTACAAGCCCCTGCGCACCCAACACACTCCCGCATCCCAAGCGCCTCCTTGGAGCCCCCGTCGACCCCTCCCCCATCTAACATCACCGAGCTCCAAGTCCGCACCTTCTCCCAGCTTAAGAAGCGTAACGTCGTGCCCTTCATTATTCCAGATCTCCACCTGGTCCAGTGCTCCGGCAAGGAAATCCTACGCGATGACGGCTACGACTACCCGCAACGCGTAAACTCCAATAGCAGCTGGCATTCCAACGGCCACGCCGTGCCGCAGAGCACGTGGCTCGATACCATCGATCCGAAGTTCTACATCGGGCTCGTCTCGGCGCTCGTGGCTCAACCGCGCTTCCTCTCCATCACCCTGACGCAGGACGACGCTCCTTCCCTCCTCGTCGATAAATCGCTCCTCGGCCTCTTCGGGAATAGCATTGCTGGTGATACTGAGGGAGAACTAGTACCCATCTTCCTGGATCTAGGCGATTTGCCGCTCGAGAGCACGGGGATCGTATGTGGTGTTGCAGGAAGGCTTTGTCAGGGGCTGAGCGCGAGGGAGGAGGCGGGGAATCGAGGTGACGACGATGATGGTGGCGAGCTGAGTTACCTGAGTACGGCGAGAGCCGGTGCGGTTATTATGGGGAGGAATGGGAGCGCGTGGGCGTTGGAGCAATTGTTGCCGTTGTTGGAGAAGGGGGAGCGGCAGGGAGAGGGGAAGTAGAAGTTTAAGCGACTGAAGGCGAGAATCGCACCTTACGCACCCTCGGCCATGGGTAGGAACAAGCACAAGGAAAAGAATGAAGGGTTCAAATTGGAGCTTGTTGCCAAAGACGAATCGCTCGACCTCTCACCACAAATACGCACTCTCTCTTTTATCTCCGAAAACATCAAGTCCATGCACGCATGGAAGGAAAGCAAACACATCGGACTCCGAAAAATGACCTGCCTTTTCAAAAACTTTTCTTTCCTTTCTTTTTTCTATACGGACGGACAGGATTGGTCAGCTCTGCATTGGGACATGGTTGGGATTTGGATTTTCCCCAAAAAAATTTCGCATAGGATGGAGTTACATTTTTTTGCCCTTCTTTTCCGAGGAGGTTTCCTTCTTGTTTACCCGTTTAAGTTGGTTGGATCATTTATTACATTAAGCGATATAAGCGGAAAGGGAAAATGTGGGAGAGGAGGAGGAGGGAAAAGGGGCTCTTTTTGTGGTCAAATATGGTGGGGTAATGACTGTGAGTGTGAGAGAAAGGGAGTGCTGGGTGCTAGGGATATGTAGAGAGAGAGAGAGAGAGGGGGGGGGGGAGAGATGCTGGAAAAAGCAAGAGGTGTACAAGTTCATATACATAAGAGATATGAAAAACTGGTGGTGGTATAACTTTGAATAAACCCATAAACTTAAAACTACCCTTTTCATTGTTCTTTCACACTCTCTCACTCACTCTCGCTCTCTCTCTCACTCACTAGTCCCAGCTTCTCAAAGAGACTCGCTTACTTATATGATCTCTTCATATATCTATACTATATACTATATCGTATAACTCCCGTCCCTCGCCCCCTACTAGCTTACCCCTTCTCCCCCTCTCCTAACCCTCTTCTACAAGCCACTACATCCCAGCTGAGCGGGGAAAAGAAATAACCCCTTCCCTCTCCTCTGAATGTCCACCTCATATCTGAGTAAATTAAATGCGGTAGTTGAGTGTTTCAACAGGTTCGGATATATTCGATTAAATAACGGTACGTGTGTGTGTTTGTGTGTGTATCCTATTTCATTCATATCCTATCTTGACTATCCTAACTAGATACCCGGATGTATATTCATACTGTTACCAAATAGATGACATCCTTCTTCTTCTCCACCATATCGTCTCCCCATTTTAGGTCTTGCCATAGAAAAAAAAGGAAGAAGAAAGACAAAATACGAAAAAAAAAGAGAAAAGAGAAAAGCGCACTATCTAATGAAATTGATCCTCCGTGACACCCTTACCCATCGCACTAGTACTCGACACACCGCCCTGCACCATCTTCAGCAGCTCATCCACATAATTCGCCCCAGACCACTTCTGATGCTTCACGACATCCACCCCGCCATCCATCTCCGGCTCCTGCACCAGCTCGCCGTACGCCCGCATGCCCTGCTTGGAGTAGGCCCGGGCGAACTGATCGCTGATCAGCGCCGTGGTGTGCAGGCCGGCCAGCGTGATGAACTGCCAGCAGTAGCCCAGCTTGCTCAGTCGCTGGATGTACGTCTCCTGCTCGGCGCGCGCCA
The DNA here is from genome assembly GCA_003988805.1 of Ploettnerulaceae sp. D365. Taxonomy (NCBI): domain Eukaryota; kingdom Fungi; phylum Ascomycota; class Leotiomycetes; order Helotiales; family Ploettnerulaceae; species Ploettnerulaceae sp. D365. The sequence continues at coordinate 369,723 of QYAL01000070.1, forward strand.
TCGCCGACTTCCAGTTGAACGAGGGGGACAGGTTGTACGCGAGCTTCTGCTCCGGATACGCCGCGTGGACGCCTTGCGCGAATTGCTCGGCCTGCGCGTAGTCGGGCAGTTTGGACTCCATCCAGATGGCGTCGCAGTACGGGGCGTAGGCGATGGCGCGGTTGATGGCGCATTCGCAGCCGCCCTGTAGTCTGTAGTAGCCCTCTCTTGTTCGTGGCGCGTCCCAGTTCCATGGGATGTCGATACCCGTGATGCCCTTGGCGATGGCGCGGGCTTCGGTGTTGCTCTTCCCCTTTACGTCGACGAGGAACTTGGCAGCGAGCTCTTTCTTGTTGACATGCACGCTGGAGGTGATGCTATCTACAACGGCGTCGTTGAAGAGTTTGAGGCCGGCTTGTGCGGTCCAGGCGTCTTCGATGGCCTGGAGTTCTGGCCCGGTCTTGTTGGCACGCTCGGCAGCAATCATGAGGTCATTCAAGGGTTGGAGAGTAGGGTTCGTAGAACCCAAAATGTAGGCATGGTCACGGGGGTCGATGGTTGTGGTGATGAGAGTAGCGGCTTCAGCATCTGTTCGCGCAATTGCTAGGAGATCAGATCCTGAAATTTTGTTAGTAGTTGTTCCACTGATGCTTGATCAAAGTGATTGAGACTGGGAAGTAAGTATGGACGTACCCATAATATCAGCTTGAGCACGGATGGCAACCAAACGGTTGATGTGCTCGCTAATAGGAACCAGCACCTTTCCAGCCATGTGCCCGCACTTCTTCGTTCCAGGAGCTTGATCCTCGATATGAATACCAGCTGCCCCCTTCTCGACGAACAGCTTCGTCAACTTCATGACGGCAGTCAGGCCACCATGTCCGGTGTCTGCATCTGCGATGATGGGGCGTAGGTAGTCCACGTTGGCGAGCTTGCTACGATCGGCTTTGGACTTTGTGGTTACGCGCTCTTCGCGTTGCTTGCGGTCGTGGAAGAGTTGGGCCATGAAAAGGTGGTTTACTTTGTTGGGCACGGTGGTCTAGGTAGATTAATTAGTACGCACTGGATTTGGTGTTGAGGGATGAGGACGTACGTATGGGTAATCTGCCAAATCTGGGCCGGGCTCGTCTGAAGCAGAGGCAGTGGAAGATGATTGCCAGCCAGATACATAGACGGTGTCGAGGTATTTCGCCATCTGGGTCAACATTGTAGGCTCCAAGCAGCCGTATGTGAAGCTTGCATCCTTGGTCTGGCCACAACCGAGTCAGTACCGAGAGATACAAGTCCAATTGCAAAGAGAACGCACCTTGAATCTGCCCTCCAAGATAGTCCACAGTTTTTTCGATTGCACATTGCTGGGATACTCAATCTTCAAGTTTCCTCTCTTTGCAACGATTTGCTCTGCTGTAAATGGTCTCTTGGTGTACCTCCATCTAGAGTCAGTCCACCACTGCTTCACTGCTGCCACCTCGTCCAGGTACTGCTTCTCCTCTGTGTTGACATCCACCCCTGGGTTGTTCATCTTGCCAGACATGCTGCTGAATGGAGTGGAGAGTTGTATTTATATGGGGAGATGGTGTAGTTGCCTCGGCAGTAAGTAGACCGTGCAATCGTTGTTATAACAGTTACAAGAGAAGAAACCCAAGTCCAAACGCTGGTTTGTAGAAGACCTTCGAGTCTTGCTGCTGTAGGGAGAGAGAGAGTAGAGGAAGAGAGAATAAAATCCAGATTGAACTAAAGTATGCAGAAGAGAGAAACAAGAGAAGAGGAAACGCAGAACAGTCATAAGCCAAAGAAAAGAGAACCTTTCCTCATCCATCGGGCTAGCGGTAGACCTCCTCGGGCCAGGCGTGTGATGATGATGTTTCGGCTGAGCGGTTACAAGAAAGAAAAGGATGAGGCTAGGGATGACCTTATGGATGCTGTGATTGGCTGTCGAGGTGGCTGGAGGGGGCAAGTGGGTTTCCTTCCCCCACAAACTCCAGAGGCGGGGGTGGACGGAGAGACGGACCCATGGTCTTATGTATAAAGTTTCACTCTTCGCTTTTTCAATCATGCCACTCATTATTCGATTCTGATGAACTATTTTTGTTAACTTCATCAGTCTATCAGAGAAGAGTGCTGGATATATACATATATGTAACAATTATCCAATTTCCAAGAAAGGACATACGTGGTGTCAAATTGAGGAATTCTCAATAAGTACAAGTACTGTAATAATTGACATGTGAAGTCCGATGATGAGGGATGGGGCCCGTAAACCTTAGCTCCGGAGACGAAGAAGAGTTGCCTCGGCTGGGACAAGGCCGGGTTAGAGCATGAAATCAATCCTTATCCGTTCCGAGATCGGCCGTGGGGTCGCTTCCGATAAATTGTCGTTACTTTTGCATCTAGTATAGATGCATATAATATCTATATTTGGTATGATATACAGTAGGCCGGTTAGCTTAATTGGCTTCACTGTACAGTATAACACCTCACTGCACTTCACAACCAGAGCTACCTACCTAGCCTCAAGTCCCTCCTCCCCAGTGCCTCTCCCCCCAGCACATAGATTTTCTTTCGCTTACCCTTATGTCACCTCCCTTGTCGTCTCGCTACCTTATGTATAGTTGGATCAGAGAGAAGATGAGAGTAGGTAGGCCAGAGGGGGTGAGATTAAGAAAGGGATCCATGTATTAGAGGTCAACAGCCTGGACAGCAGAGCTACCAACCTCACACGCACCGCACTCGCGCGGTAAGGCAGGCGAAACACTTATGAAAGCATTGCTAGGAGTAAGAATAGGATCGATCAAGGCTCCCATACTACAGGGAATGATATAAGCCCATGCAGCACCTTACTTTTTCTAGTCTACATAAATATATACTGTACACCCTTTCCTATCTGCGACGCCCAGCTTGCTCTCCTCAAAGACCCTTCTCACAACTCCTTTCCTCCTAGGAAACCTCCTGAATCAACTTGCCGCCCATCCCTCCGACGGGTTTCACACTGTTCGCAAACACACTTCCAACAGGGGCATCCAACCACTCCTCTGGTACCCCAATCCTATTGCCGTCTTTATTACTAACCCATCTAACAAACATCGGGTTCGGTTTGAATGCCTCGCCCTCGTTGTTGCCGGCCCCACTGTCGGTATTGTTCATCTCCTTGCGGCGAGCGTTGGTCTTTGGGGCTTGCTTCTTCAGGAGCTTGTTGATGGTTTCCATCTTTTCTTCCTCGTTGCGTTTCTCGCTGAGGTTTTTGCGCCGACGTGCCATTTCGGCGCGACGCATGGCGTGTTCTTCTGCTGTGAGGTGCTTTTTAACCTGGACTTCTATGGAATAGTTAGCTTTGGCCGAGTCCAAGTGAAAAGTGTGATAGGTATAGAGTGTGAAGAAAGGAAAATGTACCATCAGGAAGAGCCAATAAATGCCCACCATCACTCTCCTCGAAGCGTGCACGTTGCCTCTTAGTAAGCTTGTTCAGATCCGGAGTTGAAGCTCTACTCCCCCCAATCGGCGTTTCCTCATCACTATTCAAGCCCAAGCTATCCTCTTCCTCATCGTCCTCCCCTTCAACCTCAACCTCTTCTTCTTCGCCTTCAGCATCGTCCTCATTCCCCGTTTGCATGCCCTCTTCCTCTTCAAGTTCATCTCCTGATACACTTTCCAACTCGCTCAAGTCATCATCGTCGCTCGCATCCTCCATTTCCTTCTGCTCAACCGGTAGGATCTTGCCTTTTGCAGGGGGCGGCTTGACAGTGATGACTTGCTTAGCTTTGCTGTTGGCTTTTGAGACTTTGATGACAGGTGGCGTAGGTGGCACGTCGACTTCCATATCGACGTCGCCTTCTGCATCATCATCGCCCAGTCCGTCATCTTCTGCGTCCATGTCATCGTCTTCATCTTCATCACCTTCAGCGTCGTCGTCGGCCGCGTCGTCCATCTCCTCGTCTTCCTCCTCCTCCTCGCTATCACTCTCCACAACATAGCTCTTTCTGACATTTCTAGCTCTCTTGCCCTCGATAATCTCACCGCCCACAAAGGGATCTCTCGCGTTCGTGCCTGAATTTCCCGAGAAGCTGGACCGAGTGGCCTCTCTCAATTTGGTGGAGGAGGTCTTAACTGTGAGACGCATCGAATTGGGGCTTCTTGAGGAGCTTGCTGGACCACGTGAGACTACAGCCGTGGCAACGTTTTCCGAGGTAGTACGATGTGGTCGCGAGCTTCTGTTGAAGATGGTATCAGTGACCTTGATTGCTTCGTTTGCCTTGACAGCGGCGGAGCGCTGACTACGACGCGACATCATCGTTCCCGTGAGTGAAAGAGTAAACAGAAGAAGAATTTAGATTTGATAGAAGTGAAAAGAGGACAGGCAGTATACGCAAGATCTCGGTCGCTTGTGATTAAGCAGAGGAAGATGAGAAGCAGGCGAAGGGTCAGGAAAAAGTGAGATTGGATGAGTTGAGGTTACGACAGCCAGCCTGCTAAGCCCATCGCATCGGGATACTGCTTTGATAAGCCACGAGCGGTATGCAGACAGATGAGGTAGGCGGGATCGCAGGAGCGTTTCCTAAGCTTGTCATCAAATAGGCGCGCTTGCCTTCCTATCAGCCAACAGCAGGATCGTATCGCGGGTAATTGATTGATTTCACAAACGCCTCAACCTCATCCTCATCCTCATCCTACCACACAACCGTCTTCCTACATGAAAGTACATCTGTCCTGTTCGTACATCTAAATGCTTAGTCGCAGCTCAGGAGATGAAAATCCCAGCCAAGAATCCATTAAAGAGCCAACACGGCTCGGGGAATCAAAATTAAAACAACACCAACCAAAGGAACTCTACTCACTCGTTCTTCTTCACACTAGTCGCTGCTGCTTTCTCAGCCCTGCCTGGCCGCGATACAGATCCAGAGGACCCTTTGAGGCCAACCCAATCGTAGGCGTCCTCAGTGCCCTCCGAGTCTGTGCTAAGCGTTCTAAGCTTCTTACTGGGCCGTTCTGGTCGTCCAGACATGTTGCTGCGTAAGGGTGGGTGAAGTGGATAGGTTGGTGACTGAGCTGACAACCTCCTGCTTACCCACAGAGCTGTTTGATGTTTTTGAACGTGGTGTCGATGAGAGTATAGGAATTCAGGAAGAGCTGTATATAGTCTATTATATGAGAGTAGTGAGCGGCAATGGTAGGCGAATCATTTACAGCCTTATTGGTAGCAGGAGTGAATTCTGATGACTTGTGACCTGTGATTTTGATCATTCCAGACTCAAGCGTCGACGGAGACAGCTGCATCGCTTTGATTGGCTGTAGCTTGATGACATAAGCAGGGTTGTCGGAATCCGGGGCCGAGGCTTGTGAAGCAACATCGATATCTAAACATCCAGCCTTCAATTCACAACCGCACTATCTCAACCTCGACACAATGACAGAGTCCGATTCGGGCAAGAAAGCCACATCGCCATCGTGGCAGCAGAAACCAGGAGATGAATCTCCGAAAGAAGAAGAAGAATCAACTCCAGCGCAAAAGGAAGAAACTCGCGAGACTGTGATAGCTCAAGCGCGCAAGTTCCTCAAGGATGACGAAGTACGAGATGCCTCTACAGATAAGAAAATTGCTTTCCTGGAGGGCAAAGGATTACGGAGTGAAGAAATACAAGACCTCCTGGGTGTGACGCGGAATCCAGAGGCTAGCAATACAGAAGTATGGTTCCTGTTCCTCTCATAGAATGTTACCAACATCATTTAGTCCCAGGAAGCATTACCATCTCCAAATCCACCACACACCGCACCGCCGCCTCCATCACAACCAATATATTCCTCGCCGCCGCAGCCCTCTCAACCCCCAATTATTACCTACCCCGAATTCCTCACCACTCCCGCTCACCCCTCGCCCCTCATCACCAAACCCCGCCTCCTAACCACACTCTACCTATTCTCCGGCCTGACAGCCCTCCTCTACGGAACAAACGAGTTCCTACTTACGCCCATGCTCGCCTCTCTGACCAATGCACGTCTCTCACTCGCCGAGACATCGAAGGGCAATCTTGACAAGCTGATCACGCAGCTAGAGGGGATCGTATCCGAAATACCCACGAACGTGCGGAACAAAGCATTACTAGCAGGAGATAAGGACGACTCGTCTGAGAGCGATGAGGATCCAACCGAGCTCTTCCACCGGGACATTGGGATCCAAACCTCCCCGCCTCTCTCCCGGCCCGCGTCCCCATCCCCGGATACCTCGCCACTCTCCTCTCAAACAACCTGTCTCAAAACCCTCAAAACATCCCTCCAGGCCTTAGTAGATGATAGTTCCAGCGAAAAAGTCAGCTCGGCGGAGCTAGAGGGCACCATGGGCGTGCTACGGGAGTATCTGGATAGCCTGGCGTACGTGCAGCCGACGTCGTACGGGTATGGGCCGGGCGGATACGGGACTGCGCAGAGGAAGGAGGAGGATGATGAGATTAGTAGGGTCAAGAAGGAGATTCGGGGTGTGAAGGGGGTGTTGCTCAGTGCGAGGAGTTTCCCGAGCGGGATGGCAGGGAGGGTTGGAGTGAGGTGATGGGAGAGATGAGGAAGATACTAGGTCCGACAGACAGGATCATGATATAATAATGAAAATTCAAAGGTTATATTCACACACAAGGACATTTTTTCGCTAAACGCGAACCTCTCTCCTTTCTACCTCAAAAAACACAACTATCAATCGATCTATCTATCCATCACTCATAGCAACTTCCATGCCGTTTCAGCGATACTAGCCTTTTCATCTGCCTTTGGATGAAGAATTCAAATCGAACGTACCACAACACCTTCTCGTTCGTTCCCCTCTTCTCCTCATCCATGGAACCATGACAATGAGAGAACCATAGGCTAGTGAGTAGGATCTAAGATACAGTACCTCGCCATGCCATGCCATGCTATTCTAAAAAATTGAAAACTCACAACGTTAGAATGGAAAGTAAAGAAAGTGAGAGGAGCTGCTAAGACGTTTTTTTTTTCAAGGAAGTTTCGTTCTTCATGGACTGGGGATGGGTATGCACTTTGGCGCTACTTCCACCGTGGCTGGCTTAAAGATATTTTATATGGGCGTAACTCCGTGACTTTACTCAATAGTGATGATTGGAAAATAAATGCGAGTATTTTTCTAATTTGGAGGTATATATATATGTACAGAGAGGTTTAATTTCTTTTGTAAGCTATTTTTTCACGTCATGTAGTATTTTGGACCACCTGATCCTTCCGGAACAGTCCATTCAATATCTAGAAGGAGGTTCAGCAACTTGGGGGTGTAATAAGCGAGCTGAATAGTAATCATACCTTGATCTGGAACCTTGATATCGCAAGTTTTGCAATGAATGCAGCTGGAGAAATAACCTTTAGCGACGGGGAGTCAAGGATTCTCAGGAAACAATGGAACACTTACTTTTGAGAATTGATTTGAAACCTCACGCCAATATCCTTCGTTGCGTCTTCCACATACTCATACACACCAGCTGGGCAGAAGCGGTTCTCGACCCCCTTGTACTTTGGCCACTCCATTGCAGCATGCTTATCCCAATCCTTAACCTTCAAATGCACCGGTTGATCCTCCTCATGATTCGTCCCCGTCCGGCTTACACTGGTCAAAATATCAAAGCTGATCTTCCCGTCTGGTTTCTCGTATTCGATTTTCGTGCATTCATCCGCTGTCTTCGTCGCTGATGCATCGGTGCCCTTGTGGCTTAGTGTCCAAGGCACTCGGCCCTTCAGAATGTAGGCCTCGAGGCCGGAATACATTATTCCGCCGTAGAGCTTCAAGGGGCTATGGAATGAGGGTCGCATGTTCCGAACTTCCTTCAATTCCTTCCAAATGAAGGATTTACGAAGAGATTCTTCGTAGTCGTAGAGGAAGATTGTGCCACTATCGGTGTTGACGAGTGCGTTCCATGTTGCTTCTGCGGCAAGCATGCCTGATTTCATGGCTGTGTGCGTACCCTTAATCTTTGGGACATTGAGGAAGCCTGCTGTGTCGCCAATCAGAGCACCACCTGGGAAAGCGACTTTTGGTATCGATTGGAACCCTCCCTCATTAAGAGCTCGTGCACCGTAAGAAATACATTTCCCGCCTTCGAGAACTGACTTGTAAAGCGGATGGTGCTTCATCTTCTGGAACTCGCCGTAAGGCGATAGCCAAGGATTGGGATAATCCAAACCAACTACCAACCCAATACTAACAAGGTTGTCGCCGAAATGGTACATCCATCCACCGCCGTAGGTATCCGCTGCCAATGGGTAGCCCATCGAGTGGACAATTTCACCCTTTTTGAACTTCTCCGGTTGTATTTCCCAAACTTCTTTCAGGCCGAGGCCGTATGTTTGGGGTTGACTTTCGCTTCGTAGGTCAAATTTCTTGATGACCTGCTTCGTGAGACTTCCATGGCAGCCTTCTGCAAATAGGGTAGTCCTAGCATGAAATTCCATCCCTCGTTCGAAGCTGTCCTTCGGCTTTCCGTCTCTGGAAATACCTAGATCATTGGTGGCGACGCCTTTGACAGAACCATCCGACTTGTATAATACCTCAGAAGCAGCAAATCCAGGGTACACTTCGACGCCAATTTCTTCTGCCCTCTCCCCAAGCCATTTCGTGAATTGGTTCAAGCTGACAATATAGTTGCCATGGTTGTTCATTTGGGGAGGAGCTGGTATGGGAAAAGCGCTCCCTTTCGTCAAAAATCGCATTTTATCAGTCGTCGCAGGAGTGACATCCTTAAAACTGTTTTCATTGTCTTCTGAGAGCCAATCTGGAATCAATTCGTTGATTGCTGTGGGCTCGATAACTGCTCCGGATAGGATATGTGCCCCGATCTCCCCCGCCTTCTCCAACAGCAGAACCCGGAAGTCTTCATTCCCAGCTTCATTGGCGAGTTGTTTCAATCGTATAGCGGCGCTCAATCCAGCAGGACCTGTTCCTCTTAGTTGAGGGTATTGGTATTTTCCCACTTGAACTTACCTCCACCAACGATACACACATCAACCTCGTCGCTCTCACGCTCAATTGAATTGGGGTCAAAGTCTTCATTGGAATCTGGTAATCTGCGTGGAATCGAGACCGAAAAAGCTCGCGGCTGGCCCAAGGGGGTTCGACTGAAGCGTGAGCTTGTGTGGGCGCGGACGAGGCCCGAATTTGCCTGCAAAAATCGTGGTAGCAGTTTCGGTGATCTGAAGGGCTGTCGCCTCAGCAGATTGCGCTGCAGGCTTGCAGTGGCGGTTCTGGAGAAAGACATCGTGAGATGTCACCGCATTGTCTGTAGGAATTGTCGTTGGTGTTGACAATTGCAAGGTGCAGGTGGATGTTGAATCATGATGATGCCCTGCCTCGTGCCTTAGCTATCCTTAGCTATCACAAGGGAAACTCTTTTTGATTCCTGGCCGCCTGGATTTAGGACTTCGAACCAATCAGAGCACGGTCAAATCCAAGCTGCATCCTCTTGCGCCGAGGGGCTTCGGCAACCTTCGAGCTTTGGCCGACGCTTGCCGGCAACAAGAAACATGCACGTTTTACCTTGATGACATTGTATTGTCAATCAATCTGCCCCTGAAAAGATAGAAGAAAGACGAGGACAAGGACGTATGAGGAGTATAACAGTGCTAGAGATTTAATTGCACGAAGTACGGCATTTCGCTACAGTATGGGTGAGTATATATGATAGAACGACGATTACTTCCCTCAGTCCTGCAGTATATATGACTTCGTGAGGATAAAGGACAAAGGAATAGCCCCTATAAATTTAATCTCCCTACTCGTGCAAATTATTCTTATCTCCATTTCTCAGCACTTCGTCTTGGACCCGAGCCCGAGGAAGCTCGGATGTGTCCCGCGTGTCAACTGCAGACGGCTGAGTGTTCCATGCAAGGCGATAAACAAGTGTCCTATGATAGCAAGCTATTTCCGTCCGATCTTGATCAACAAAGCTGGGGTCAGTGATGGGCTCTTGCACGAGTCTTGGCTTGGAACGGATAAATGAGTTGACCAAATAATAATACTGTAATGAATCAAGTCGACACACGCTTTGATAGAGTGCTGACTGACTGACACCTTACCTTTTCTTACTGTACTCAAGCCCTCCTTTCATGTGGAAGGAATGAGAGAAAAATCGCCATCGCAATCCGGACCGATCCGACGATCGATCAGCTTGTGATGTGGCTTAGGGCTCGGTAATGGCAGAGCTCAGCACATGGGATCCGGGATGTATCGCATTCCACGGTTCTTGCGACTCGCGACTCACGACTCGCTTCTCGCTTCGCAAATAATGATAAAAGGGGGTGAAGCTGTGCGAGGTTGCTGGGTATTTAAGAGTGTGTGAGCGGTGAAGGGGGAAAAGGGGAAGGAAAAGGAAAAAGCCGGGACACTTATTGCTTTTGCTTACAGTACCCTTACCCTCTCTCTCTTGCCTTCTGTCCGCCCCAAGCTTTTGACTTGGTCTTGTATAATTCCCTGCATCTTGCCTCACTACAACTTTTTCTTGAATTTGTAACATTCCTTTTCAACTACCGAGACACGGATTTATAATTGACAGTTGAAAGGTGACGGTCTGGCTCCCGAAAGACTAGCGCATGGGTTTTTGGCCGAAGTCTAACCAGTCTAAAAGGTCACCGGCGCGCAACAGAAGAAAACTAAACCACACCAAACAAGACCAAACCAGCACATTTTCCCTGGACCCCGATCTACCTAACAACCTCAGAACCCAGGTCCCAACCAAAGGGGTGGGGAGCTCTTGAGACATCACACACACACACCCTTTCTAGAGAGAACTAGGAGAAGACTACGCTTAACCATGGCCTTTATTGTAAGATAGATCTACCGTTATCTTTTGTCGCATCCCTCTGCCCCACTCTTGCCCAGCGTTTGCGCCCTCGCCGACAAGGGCACGATAGTCATAGAGGGGAAGCGCACGATATCTAAAGAAGACTTCCGAGCTATCACAAGACCATATTGCTGACCAGCTCTCTTGTATAGTTGTGCCTTGCGCACTACTGCGACACTCATGGCCCTACTCCACTGATGGTGACCGAGGGGTTGCCAGTCGGTTGTACATCATGTTTGGAGGATGAGAACATGTCTACGCGCCGACCCAGCAGTTCTCAATCTCTGAATCCAGCAGTCGATCTGGCAGCTATTATGCGGAGTACGAAAGAGATGAATTTGGCGTCTGTGGGCAAGGAAGGTGGCGACGCGACAAGAGTATCTCCTACCACCGAGACGCCACTTGAGAGCCCAAGAATCGCAGAACTACAAGGCGCGCAAAGAGGCCCTTTGAGACGCGACTCCAGCTTTGGCAAGACCTATGATGAGAATGACAAGAAGAGATCTGCCCCTTGCGACAATTGCAGACTGACGCTACCAAAGCCGACTAAGGAGAGTTCTGCGACAGACAAGATCGATGCCAATTCCCCCATTCTTCGGACGCGCAAACCATATGAACGGATTAATGCTCTGTCTACTCCAAATGCCAACTCTTCCAACGAATCTCTATCTTCCGGCTCCGAGAATGCGATCTCAAGCAAGCCCACTTACGGCAGAGCGCGCTCTCGAACCCTCGTCCGGGTTGGTACATCCTACAGCGACTCCTCGCCGTCTGTCCCCTACCACGAACACTACCTAGACTACACCTCCACCCACGAACCTCTCGCGCCAATCTCCTTCTCCATCGTCCGACAATCCTGCTTGCGAACCATGTCCTGCGAGACCCTTCCCCCCTCCTCCACCCAAACTACTAGCTCCCCTAGCTCCCCCTTCATCAACAACCCATTCTCCACCGGCCCTTCCTCCCCCTCCAGCACATCGACCTCCGGCGGCCCCATCTTCTTCGGCGACCCTCTCGCAGGCTACACCACGGCCTTCGTCTTCCGCATCCCGGACCCGACCGCGCGCGGCCGTCGCAGAGTCTACGCCCTCATGGCCCTCAGCACCTACCGCGAGCGCACCGCTCTGAAGTCCTTCTCCTTCCTCTCTGAATCCTTCCGCAAGATCGCCGCCTGGATCCAGGGCCTCGCCGAGAGCGAGCTCGAGCGCACCGAATCGATCCATAGTCCACGATTGAGCAGCAACAGCGATGAGAAGGGACACAGCAAGAGCAACAATAACTACCACCACCTCAGCACGCCCACGTCGTCGTTCCTGACGGGTCGGAGCAGAGGTCCTGATAGCAGGCTTGTGGGCATGAGTCTCAGAGCGCGGGGCTTGGCGGAGCTGGTGGGGATGCCGGATTTCTTCCTGGAGCTTCACACGGTGTTTGTGACGCTCTTGGTGGAGTTGAATGTTCTACTCCGCCTCTGAATAATGGCATCGAAAATAAAACTCGCTCCTTTTGTCTTGAGCTAAAGTAAGCTATAAGTTGTGGGAGGTATGTTGATATGTGAGGAACGAGAATGCAAAAGAGTGGCGATAATGGTAATGCTTAATGAAACATTGGCGTTGGTAGATAGGTGCTGGATTACTCTTTCAGGAGTCAAGCATATGCATGGATGGGACTATGTAGTTTTAGGGTTTTGTCGGGATATGATCTGTCTTTTGATAAGCGTTTAGCGGAATTGTGTACGATACCATAGTTGAGCATAGAAAGAGAGAGAGACATTTGCGCAGATAGAAGATATTTGAGAACCATTACTGTATTAAAAGATCTTGTCTTATTGGTGATGTGTACGAAATATGTTTCCCCTTTGCCATACTGGAATTTCAGGGGCATTAAGGACGTTACGTATCGTCGTCGTCATTTCCCCCTCGCTGGGGAAACTACTGTGCTGCATACCAGTGCATACATGTACCAGCTACACAAACAAGTACAGTATCTCGAGGACACGCTCTGCGTTATCATAAAATCTGACCGCCAACCAGGGCCTTTCTCTTTCTCTTCCTCTCTTCCTCTCTCTTCCAAATTTCAAGCGCTCCTACTCCTGTGTTTTGATTGCATCTCACCTGTCGACTCTCGGTGGAGATGCGCGCATTAGAGGCACATGTAGTTTTATATAACTAAAAAAGGATTCGTATCGCAACGGTCATCCACATATGTGACATTAATTGTTGGAATGTGGCCTTGTACCAACCATACCACATGACTGGCCAGCCACTCCCTGGTTTTTCCTATGTTTTTTTATGAGTACCAGAGGGATTTTCCCAATTGATTTTTTTTTAAATTTGATTCCTGTGGACAAAATAGCATGCTCGCTCCCCCTCATATCGTTCATGTAATTCATATAGCTCGTAAATGCTCCTGATTCATCTGTCTTTGTCGTATTGTCACATAGCTTCAATTCCGTCGGCGGTCGTGTGTTCGCCAACTCACCACGAAATATGTGTTTCTTTCGCCCTGTAATCGTCGTCGCCTTCCCTCGCTCCCCTCGTTCCGCACCTCAAAGTTGCCTCCCGACTCTGCATATTGAACAGGATCTCCTTCACCATGACCCTCCTCTCATTGGGTGCGATTTCCCTCGCCCCAATTCCAGTCGGACCGGTCCAAGGCGACAGTTGACTCTCTTCAATTTCCATGATCCATATCCCGACAAGGCTACTGAGTTTAGAATCCCACATCCCTTCTCGCCTAGGACTGGACATTAGGAGGCGAATTGCGTCGCGGCGGAGTTTGCGGTCGCGACATTTGGTTGCTACGACGAAAAGTGGAGGAACGATGCCGAGGTCTAGAGCGAAGGAGGCTTTAATGTGTGTGTAGTTGTCTTCTTCCCTATAAACGCCTGGTTGATGGGATGCTAAGCCTGGGAAGTCGTATCCGCCCATGCTTGGTTGTTGCCTGTGTTTGCACGTAGATAAATCTCCACACCTAGCTTGTGCTAAACTCAGCTCTTCATCCACCACTACCTCTCCAGCCAGTTCGACAATCTCTTCAAATTGCGGATTGAAGTTGTCAAATTCCATCTCGCTGGTACTGAAGCCCATCTGGAACAATATATTTGTCACTAGCTGCAACATTTTCAGGACGTTGATACCTGCACGTTCGGTATTTCCGACGCCCCGATTACGCCGTGACTTTAACAATGGAGCAAACGCAGCCGCCCACTGATTAAGCTGCATACGGAAGTCCCTACCTAGGGACTTTACAGAACTTGGAAGGATATTGTTAGGTCCTCGATGATATGACGACAACAGTTCATTGAAGCGCATGATACGCTCGCAAAGAGAGTCGAGTGCGGTCCGGCCTTCTTGAACATTCAAAAAGGTCTCGGGAATATGCGATTCTATGGAGAAGCTAGAATCTGACGGTGAGGATTGTGACTGTGGTGAAGTGGGGTCCGCTCGTGATTGTGGAGAAAGTCGGATCACATAGGGATGGGGAAAGTGAAATGCCATGTCGTAAGATTTTGCCTGGACTGCTAGGCGGGTAAATATTTGGGCGATTTCATCTTCGACCACGTCTCCCCGCCTCCGAACTAACGGCTGTGTCGAATCCTGTCGTCTACTTTGGAGAACTCCTAGCCCGTATTGAATCTGCAGGATCGCAGCTTTATGATCTCCAGTAAAAGACTGGAAGCAGGTGAATAGAACAACAGATATCAAGGTTGTTCTTTCTGACTGAGTCTCCTTATTTAAGGACTCTCGTAATCGTGCAAGCGCTTTACCATATTGTTGGAATGCGAAATTGTAATGTGTCGAGGCCCTGTCAAAGGCCCCATTATCTGGTGACCCTGGGGGAGATGCTACCGCCCTCTCCAACGTTTTGTATAAAGCTCCAAGAGCGACTACTGCATGCCTTATTGAAGCTTCTGAGTGGCTTTCCTGAAGTACACTCCGCTGCCAAAATTCCGAATCGAAGAATCCTGACAGCTCATTCGCAGTAGAGGTCCTGAATATCTGGAAATATTGACCCTCCAGCGAATCGAAGGCAAATCCTCCTGGACGGTGCACAGTAGGAGACAGTATTTCAGGTGTCTGCTTCCGGGACATCGTTTGTACAACAGAGTTTGCAGGGATGACCACTTGTCGAGGTTTGCGAGCGCGTGAAGCTTGGACAACGCGGGGTTTCATCCTTGAGACAATGCTCACAGCTGGAGGAGAGCCTGAACCTGAATTTGATGAGGAGGAGATCGAAGCACTCGAAGAGCCGACGTCAGGTCGTGGAGCAATTGCAACCGCAACATCCGCTGTCCTCCTGTGTGCAGGATACCCATCACATTTCCTTCTCGATCGCACACATCTCTGACCTGCACTTGTAAGCAAGCCCTCTCGAACAAAAGATATGCTTAGCTTAACATACATTGTGGTCTCGTTTCATCACACTTCACTTTCCGTTTCCTGTCGGGGATCATTTAGCAATGACCAGAATAAGATATAGACAGAGACTCACTTGCAATTATTGCAACCGGTCTTGACCTTAGGCCGACTTGCCCTCCTCTGCTTCTTCACTTTCTCGTCCTTGTGCTGCTCTATCTCCTGTGGTTTATCCATCTCGTAGTCCTTGCCCTGCGCCGCCTCTATGCATTGCTTGTCGCAGCCGCACTGTGATTCCGGGTATCCAAGCTCGCTGATCTCGGTACTTCGTTCGTCTTTCGGCCGTCACAGGTTCTAAGTCCAGCTACATGTGTCGGAATGTGGTAGGCAGCTGAATCAGAATCAGATGGAGGGCGCGTAATCCGTGGTTTGGAAGTGCAAAGGGCATTGCCGGATGATGGGCGAGTGGCGAGAGGCGACACTAAAAAGAAATGGAAGAAAAGGAGAACCTGGACAGTCGCGCAGGTACTACCCCCGACTTGTCGTACAAGAAGGAGTCTTGTCAACAAGTCGGTACGATATCTCGCCCGGTCACAAGACGATTGGTAGCGCGCAAATCGCGGGTGCTGGCTGCGGCTCTGTCAGAATGCGCGGCTATTTGACCGATTGATAATCTGCTTGTTTGCTCTTCACTGCAGGAATGGAAAGTATAGATAGGTAAGTATATGATGGCAGACAATTATGGAGACGCGCATCGAGGAGATAGATGCATGTGAGATTGGATTGAGAGATTTAAGCTTAACTCGCTTTTAGCCTCCTCGTTCCCTCTTCGGCGTAATACAGTAAGAGTGTTGCGGTACATAACATAGATAGCTACGGCATTATTCCATATTATTGTTGTATTATTATTGTCCATCAAAGCGTCGCCTTGACCAGGCCATTTCTGTCTCGTGGTTCTGCCCGAATATGTTTCCCGTGGCTTAGTTGACTTTCATTAAGTGGTGGATCTTCCGGTACTTCGTACTCTATCTGCTCTACCGTAGCTGCTGAGCATGAGGTTGTCTAAAGCAGCGAGAAAAGTTAGAAACCGTGTCGCTTAGCTACATTGGGGATAGCCTGTCCTGTGGCCCGGGCTAGCGCCGCAATACAAAAAATGGAAATTTGATCTCGAAATATTCTTTCTTCTTCAACAGCAAGACCTCCAACTCAAATCTTCACCAGCTCGAACAATTTTCTACACTCAGCTGGCGACTCCGATGCGAGGTCAAGATTAATTATATCACTTTAAAACCATCGGCACGAGGGCCCCTTTCTACTTGTAGGATGTGCGTGCTGCCATGATTCGCTGATGACCTCAAGATGAGAACATACTCGCTGAAGAGAAGACAAGATGTGACGGAGGAGGCTGGTTTCGGTTGTACGTAGCTTCATCTCTATGCCGCCGCAGTTCCATATGATGATATTACAACTCTGGTAATACGAGTCAGCCCTCATGCGTGCATGGCTAAGCGGTCGAATATGAGATCCAACATTGGCAACATAATCTGATTGGCAAGCTCGTGGATAGCAATCTTGCATTGATTAAGAAGCTATCGCTAATGCATATTGCTTCTCCAGAATACATCTCAACTTTCTACACATTACCCAAAGCAGTAGCCCTGATCGCCAACTCCTTCCTGTGAAAACCGAATGCCGAATGCCGAATGCCACGTGATCTAGAACAGCGTCGCCATTATCTTGCGAACCTCTGCGCTTCCTAAGCTGCTGTCAAAGCTGTATTCCATTCTCTCAGCAGAGGCACCAATCGGCCACAGTATGACCTCTCCGCCTTGATGTACTTCTTTCCTCCATTCCCAAACGACCATGCTATCGCATTCATTTCTTCGGCATCATAGGACGGGGCAGATGAGAAGAAAGTAGCCAAGCGACTACCGATCTCTGGGAAAGTGCCTATGGGCAGCTTTAGAGCATAGAAGCCTACTCGAGTGATGACCCCGGTGCTCAATTTGATCGTTACTGCGAATGTGAAGCCGGTGGGGTTAAGGAACTTCCGCATCTCCTGCACTTCTGCCGTTGAAAGAGGAGGATGGTCGGCTAGTGCCACAAATTTTGCTGCTTGCTCTTCGGTGATGGGACCAGGAGCACGAAAGTAAACGTTGACGGTGCCCGTGTGGTAATCGACCGCGACATGTCGAACAAGTTCCAGACCAAGACTGTGGAAAGTTGCACCGAATTTCTTTAATAAATCTGGGACATGTTCTGCATTTAGAATGTCGTCAATTGGTCTCATTCCTCCCAAGTATACCCAGGCTTTAGTCAGACCAGTCCCAGCGTCAAAATCGCATGATTGTTCCGGCGTTCCGCCATACAGAGAACTCCACGATGTTATCAAGGTGCCCAGAATGTTGTCTTTCTCGATGAACCCAGCTGCTATTGCAATAGCAACAGTGTCGACCGGGTGGCGCTCATAGAAACGGAAGTTGAGGGCATCCCCAGGTCGATTCGTGGCACGCCACAACACCGCACCATCTTTGAAGCTCTGAGCATATGCTCCAAGAACTCCTTTCACCGCAGACTCTGAAAATGGTGCGCCTATGGCGGCAGCAGTCTGTTTGGTATCCTCCAAGAACCTCTCGGTAGAAAAGACCTCCAAGTTGATGACACCCATGATATCTGTGAGAGTAGCTGAGGAAGAGGAGTCAAGACTAGACCATCCCGCACCGATCCGGGCCTCGCAATGTCTTATATAAAGATACTCCTGATCCACATCGTTCTGCACGGGACACGGACCATAGCTCACTGCAGTAGATTATTCCCTGACTAGCATCAAATCGCGATTGCAGTTTGAGCAGATGCCGCTCCTATCATTGACTGAGGTGCTCTTGATTTTGATCTATCAGTTTTGCCAGCTTAATCTAGAACAGGAGATATTGTTGAAATTACACGATTTAATCATGCACTCACGTCCCGACGGCCATCATTTGACCTCTCCCATTCTCATAAGCATCGTGGGGTAACACTGTAGAGAATCGTGGCGATGAACCCACACTACTAGGTAATTAATTGCTCTGTCTAGCTACACGAGTTTCTCAGGTTTAGGCATACATGTACCATTTCTAACCGTTTCTACTTTAAAAGTACAATACATGTATCAGTACCCATACGACTTACCTCCCGTCGACAAGGCGCAATTCCCGACGGTCCGCTGAGATATGCATGGATGACCAGGGATAGACGTATAAGGTAACAATTATTTGACCACGACAATGGTGGGAAATACGCTTATTGGATGTTTTATCCCGAAGGAGCTGCCAGGCCGAGCACAAGCCGTTCCAAGCAGCAAACAGTGCATCGAACAGTGCATCGTACTTCGTATCATATCGTACGAAGGGGAAGGGTATCCGCCTTCTTACTTCTTACTTCTTACTTCTACCTTAGCTTCCCCCGCTTTCTTACATGACATGACAGCTGGTCTGATGTGGTAGGATTACTGGGCCCCTGGGCCACTGGGTCACTCGGCCCAAAGGTCTGGGAATCGGAATTATTGCCCTGGTAGTTTAATATAAAATAAAGACTTTTCAAATTAGACTCACGTCTTCTTTAAGATTTACGTAACTTAAACATAATTATACATATATTGTATACATACTATATTTCCATTTCAATATATGAGACAATAATAATATAATGCCTATCCTATCCTATCCACCAGCCTCAGGATCCACGTCCATGTCTCCACGTCCACGTCTCCCTACAATTACTGTACTGTACTGTAACTCCTTACCCGCATTATTCTCAAACCTAATACCACGTCATACTCAGGCCACACCCGCTCGCTAACTACTCCTAGCCCCTTTCCCTTTCTTTCCCGCAGAGTCCTAGATAGCTACCCGACCGTTATTGTATCGTTATCTTACGGTGAACTTCATGTGCATGAATGAGCTCCCTCAATGCGAATAGCTCTTATCACCCGGTTTCTCCCCCTTGGGAACTATGGTCCGAAGATGAAATCTCTTCTCATCGTTGGCTCCGATATGCCTTTGACAATTGTAGCTGTGGCTATAGCTGCGAGCGTATAATACGCCCGATGAAAAATCGAACCTGAGACTACTAAGGAAGCTCGAGAATGGAGAGTGCAATATATGAGTTGTTGAAAATCCGCCTTTAAATATTTCGGGAGATTATCAACTTCCAAAGGCAGAAGCCTATTGCGTTCCTCATCAATTCTAGCTAGGTCAAGGGTGAGTTAGATAACGCCAGAGTTTTGTTGTTTTTGATGAGGTTCGGGGTTGAGGTTTGGCAGGTACAGTAGAAGTTGATCGACTTCGTAACGAATTAACCACTGAAATAGAAGTAGCGCTCTAAGAAGGTAAAATATAAATGGTAAATGAATTTCAACATTTCAATCTCAACATCGCCTACTCAACTGCTCAATGGCCCCTACAGCTACATATAAGATCCTCGGCATCATCAGCCTTGCTTCAAGGCTAGGCCAAGCGAAAGATTTCCCCGCCGAAAGCGGACCTCCAGCTTCGAAAAGTTCCAAGCCCCTCCATTCATTCCATCAACACGCAATTACTCAACCACCTAGGCTACAATGGCTGGAAAGCAATCCCCATTCGATTTAAAGACCTGTGCTCGTCCAAATATACTCGCATTGGAGCCATACCGGTGTGCACGAGAGTAAGAGCCCACCTCAAAAACAATCTCCACCATTCTAGATCTGTTGACTCACACTTTACCAGCGACTACAAAGACGATGGAACCAATATTCTCCTCGATGCCAACGAAAATGCCTTTGGCCCTTCTCTATCCCTAACGCGCTCAAGCTTCAGCGAAGAAAAAGAACCTGGTGATGCTAACGTTGATCTCTTCGGTCTGCACCGTTATCCCGACCCTCACCAACACCCCCTCAAGCAGCTCTTATGTAACTTGCGCAATACCCATACTCACACGCCCAAGACGATCACACCAGAGAACCTGTTTGTAGGAGTTGGGAGCGACGAAGCAATCGATGCCCTCCTACGCTGCTTCTGTGTGCCTGGCCAGGATAAGATTCTCGTTTGCCCACCAACATACGGAATGTATTCTGTGTCTGCACAAGTGAACGATGTTGGCCTTGTCAAGATTCCACTCTTGTCCGCACCAGATTTCGAGATTGATTTGCCGGCAATTACTTCTACCCTGTCCTCTCCAGAGGGTTCGAATATCAAAATCATATACATATGCTCTCCAGGAAATCCCACCGGGTCGCTGATCAAGAAGGAGGATTTACAAAAGGTGCTCGAACACCCGACGTGGAATGGCGTTGTAGTCTTAGACGAGGCCTACATCGACTTTGCTCCAGAGGGCTCGTCGCTCGCAGAATGGGTAGCAGAATGGCCAAACTTGGTGGTGATGCAGACCCTGTCGAAGGCTTTTGGGCTAGCTGGAATTCGTCTGGGTGCTGCTTTCACGTCACCGCCTATCGCCTCGTTACTCAATAACCTGAAGGCACCGTACAACATCAGTAACCTGACGAGTCAGATTGCCACCGCGGCACTAAAGCCGAAAGGATTGAGTGTCATGTCACACAACAGAGGGAGGATTATTGAGCAGAGAGAGAGGTTATTACAGGATCTACCGAAGATCAAGGGTGTAGGGAGGTTTAGAGGAGGCACAGCAAGCAACTTCCTACTAGTTGAGATCCTCGATTCCCAAGGCGCCCCCGATAATGTGACAGCATTGAAGGTATACGAGAGCCTTGCAGAGGGCAAGGGGGTGGTGGTCAGGTTCAGAGGAAAGGAACACGGGTGTCTAGGATGTGTGAGAATCACTGTTGGTACCGAGGCAGAGGTCACGCGGTTCTTGAAGGAGATTGAATCGGTCATTGCAGAAGTCCACTGTGGAGGAAAAGAAACTACAACCACTGATTCAAGCATGGAAGAAGAGAAGAAAGAGCAGGCGGCCAACGCCGTTGTTTCGTAGCCTGCTGGTTGGCTGGCTACTATCCACACTTTAATCATCAAATGAAAAATCAGTATAATCCCGCAAACCGAATTTGGATGGAAACCGACAGGATTTTTTTCCGATTTCTTTTTTCCTTGGGAATCACAGCCGTACGCGAGAGACGCCGAAGGACAGTAAGTACGTGCAGGTACGAGAAGAAAAAGAGAAAAGAAAAGAAAGAGGAAGGTTGCAGCATAAGAAAATGTAGGCAAGCAGCCAGCCGTGCTAAGCGTCGGCAAAACCGAGACTTTCTTTTGTCGGATTACTCAATCAACCACCAAGGGGAAAAGAAGACAAAGGAGGAGCCTTTCTCGGTCTCTGTTTCTCCTGAGCATGTTTGTTGGATGATATAACCTTACTTGCCTTGCCTTGCCTTGCCGTGTTTGGATGTCTAAAGTCACGAGCAGCCACCGCTGCTGCTCTTTATGAAGAGGGTAGAGGAGGCAAGTACGGAGATGTACATTCCCTCCCCTTCTCCTTCTTTCTTTCTTTCTTTTTATATGATTAGGATTTCTTTTCCTGTAAATAATATCATGTCTTTTACTTCCGTCACTGCCAACTTTTTTCTCTCTTTCTTTCTCTTTCTCTTTTCCTTCAAGTTCAAGTATTAGGGGGAAATAAGGAAAATACACCAACCGCGTCTTCACCAGGGTATAAACACCTCCCGCCTCCTCTCCTCGCCCACCAGCGAGCCCCTTACGGGCTGCAGGCATGAGACACTCGCCTCCCTCTTGGCTGTGTCGTAATCCATCTTGATGCACCTCGCCGCCGCCCACTCCGGGATATAGTCGTCGTCGACATCGTCATTGTCGATATCGTCCCTAGCCTCGAGCACCACCTCCTCTTCCATCTCAGCAAGCCAGGCCATGATCTTGCCCACCACGATCCCATCCCAGCCCCCTTCCTTACGCGGACTGCGAAGCAGCAATTGGATGGCCTCGCGGCGCAGCGAGCGGTGCCGGTAGATCCATCCTACTGTCATCAGAGGAACGATGATCTGCACGTCGAAGACGTACCCGAAGCTCTCCGAATCGGCGCCTCGGTTCGAGGTGTCCAGTAGGAGTATGCGTGCGATATCGACCAGTTCCGCCAGCTCGGTTGTGAATCGGCCGTTGTTGACTAGGCTCGAGTGGCTGTTGTTTGATGCAACCGACATGTATCCTGCTAACCAGTGCAAGCGCAGTGTGGAAGCAAGTAGAAATCGCTCGTGGGGTGCGGATCCCTTCCTTGAGTGGTTCAGCAGAGGCCTGAATGCATCATCCCAACGCTCGTATTCCTTCAGCGTCTCGAGTCTCTCCTCGAACGTCGGATCCACGTCGAAGAAGAGAGGCGAGGGTCCGCTGTCATCCGTCTCGCTGGTTGGTGATGACACAGGACTTGAATTTGTTGAGAAGTTCTGCAGGTGCATTGTACTTCGTAGCCAATGCATGCTCCTCCGAATGACCAATTCCAGCATTGTCCTCGCATCCTCCAAACAGGTAAAGATCCCCGGCATCTCGTCAATCAATGCCTGGCCACTGTGCCGATAGTGCTCGTGGGCTTCCCTGGTCCGCCCATCGGCGTACGTCATGACCTGAATATTCAGACTCCCGAATGCCCTCAGAATATCATCTTCTACGATGCGAGGGTCTTCGCTTCCGATATTCGTTTTCAACCTCCCACTATCGTCGGGTCGGTAAAATGATGAAGTCCATTCTCGGATGAGTTTGAGGCCCGAGTAGACTTGATTGATGGCCATCTCGTGGTACCCATGATATGAGTCGAAGCAGTAAAATAGCAAGCAGGCAATCAGTGTTGTCCTCAGATCGTAGGACCCGCCAGCGACATCTCTTCGGAGTAAGCACAACGATTTGCTGTACTGTCTGAAAGCAAACTGATGTCTCAAAGTCCCCACAGAATTCTCAGGCCACGGTGATGGCGAGGAAAGGTCCAATGCGCCAATTGCTATCACTGCATGGCGAATTGAAGGCGAGGTCTCGCATGCTTGCAGCATCAACCGGCTCCATGAGTCGGTTGAGAAAGATGAGGTTAGTTCATTTGATGTACGGCTGCAGAAAGTCCGAAATGCTTGGTACTCGTGTGGTGTTTGGAACGGCAGCCGGGTTGGCGAGGGGTATATTTTTGCTGTTGGAGATGCCGTGGCCGGTGAGGTAGCCGACGCCGAAGATACTTCAGAATAGATTGATATCGGTCTGTTATTATTAGGACATGAAACGGCGACAGGACTTTGACCTGGCGACTTTGGAACCAAGGTCCGGGAGGAGCTCCTGCTCGAAGCCAGCTTGGACGGATATTTATTGGAGTAGCCGTCGCATTGGTGGCCGAATCTCACACAGCGCAGGCAGCTCGGTTTAGTCTCATCGCATTTAACGCGGCGAATTCTATTCGTGGAAGAGATGTTTAGTTATGAATGTACAGTACAGTACTGTACAGGTACAGATAGAGAGTACTTTGCGTTAAAGTGGACCTAACTAGGCTCAGGCTTTCGATGCGTAGGGCGGCGACGCTGATAGACAGCAGGATATGATATGCACAACGAAACAACAACGACGATGTACACAAAGAAAATTCCATTTACGAACTTGCATGTCTGGCATCCAGTTTTGACCTTGGGCCTGCTCGCCCTTGTCTTCTTGGTCTTAACCTCTGCTGCTGCTGCTGTGTCCGGGCTAGAGGCATCTCCAACTTGGTCTGGAATCGATATCTGGCTGAAGTGTACATGGGACATTGATTCTGGCTGGGTGCAGTGATAATCTCCCCCAGAAGACTCTCAACTCGACTCACAGCTCACTTTACTCGACTTGACATGCGTCCAGGGATCGGGAAGGGAGGGCATCCACAGCCTTATAAAGTTCCAGTACGTAGCCCTTGTATGAATCTTATTTTCGAATTCGGTCATCCGAAGACCCATAAATAGTTACTGTATAGTAACGTGGACGGTGGTGGAGAGGAGTTGGTAAAGCTGCGATTATGATTATGCGATGCTTCCAGCCGCCTCGCTAAAGTACACTGTGATATACTGCACCAACTACTGTACTGTAGGTGAAAGCAAAGGTCCGCGGAGAGAGGTATCCGCGGTCTATATGAGAACTAATTAGAATTGCGTAGAAAATCATGTGAAATATGATATGTAACACTCGAAATATCGTCTTTTATAAATGATGAACATGCGCTTACGTGATATATTTTTTAGGATTTAGAAAAGTCGACCAGGTAATAAAAAGCATCTACTTTTCAAGAGTTTCCCTTTTATAATTCCCATTTGATTCGTATTTAAAGTCGTAATTTTTCATTCATTTTGACCTATTTTCTGCGACTTTTACGGAGCCATGTAAATTGACCGCGGACACCTTTTTTTTTTTCTTTCCTTTCCGCGGACCTGCACTTTGCTTTCACCTGGCCTTCCCTACCCTACCTACTTTATTTAGCTCGCCATACAGTACAGTACAGTAAGCACGAATCAGCTCGCATGTATCGCATCGCATCGCATCGACTGGTATTTCTGATATGTACGAAGTAGACTTGGGTCCATCCATAGCCCGGGCCTCACCTCAGCAGCCTCTTTCTTACTCGCCTATCACTCACCCCCCTGCCTGGTTACAGTGCTGTACATATAGTAGTATATGTTGTGATTGTGATCGATAGTGATTATATCGCCTCGTCCTCGTCCTCCCACCGCACAAGAATACTTACTATACGAAGTAACAAATGAACAAGATGAGGAGAAACGGACAGAATGGATCTAGAGGATATGTCCGACTACTTACTCACTACTTACTCAATTTGCAGCGCCCCCCGAAAAAAGAAAAAAAAAAGAACCCACGTCGATTCCCCGGGTCACTAAGAGCATAAGCGCTTACTGTACTGTACTGTACGGTGCTATGTCGACTTCAGGGTTTTCGTTCCCTCGGCCAATCATATGCTTTTTCTCGTATAGAAGATTGCATGGAATGTCCCTCTTACTTCGTACATGTACTGTACTATGCTCGCTGAAGGTGGACGGGGGGGGGGAGAGGGAGAGGGAGACTTGGGTTTGCTGTAGACGTTGTACTGTACTTGTTTGACTCGATGGATTGATTGTTGGAGATATTTACGATGTGCTATTGTAGTACTGTATACATAGCAGGAGCAGCAATTTTTGATTGAGAGTGGTTAGTTAGTGAGTTAGTCGGGTTTAGGAGGGAAAGGAGGGGGGAGGGAGGGCGGAAAGAAAAGGAAGAGGAAAAGGAAAAATAGAATTCTTCACTCAGTAGCGATTTAAAGGTTACACCACGATTGATGTAACCAGTTGTGGGATGTCATTCCCGTGTTCCGCGATGGAAAGTATATGTGCTTGATGATGCACGCGTACGGTGAAAGGTACGTGTAACATCTTTTCATCAGTACAGTAACTGCAGTATAATAAGATAGTACAGTAGAGTAGAGCAGAGACATAATTCTCCTTCTTCATCATCGCGTTCGCCGATTAACCCCAAACCGAGATATATATGTGTAAGAGTGGGTAGTACTGCGATTTGATGCATCCGTTGGGAAGAAATGGTTATGTAGTAGAGGTACTAGGTAGGTATTCTTCATATACTGTGTGTCTGGCTGGGTACTTGGTACCATGAATTTCACGTACCTATGCTGAGTGTGAGATAAATCTTATTAAAAGAAGGAAGGAAAGTTGGGATGACTTTCTCAGAGGGGTTATACAGCTGACTCAGTGCTGAGACCATCAGCCAGTAGGTCAAGGGCATAGGAATTGAAATAAATAATCCATACTGTGTATAGCTAGTGGAAATCTTTCAAGTGCTATAAAATCGGAGAGAATTCAATCAAGTTGAAAAGCTTTGAAATATGTCTGAAGTGTGTATATAACAAGGCTTTCAACAGTGATCCTTAAGATTCCATTGCATGGATGCACGCAAAAGTGAAGTGAAGTGAAATGAAATGAAGTAAAGACTTGATGGTTTACAGCTCTCTCTCTCTCTCTCTCTCTCTCTGCTAATAGAAGCCCTTGTTCCATCTCTTACAAAGTCTACACTCTACAGCTTGGAATTTTTTTTAGATGAAATATACAGCTACTACTCAGTATCAGCTATAAACGTCTTCATGCTATAATATTAATTGACTTGACTTATCATTTCTCTTCACTCTCCTTCGAATTCTTCCAGACCACATCTCTCCCTCTCCCTCTCCCTCTCTATCATTCATCAACCTCCCAAGACAGAACCTACCTCGAAATGCGCATCCCTGCACACTACCTACACCTACACCTACACATATCCCCGATCCGTGACAGATAAATAGTTATAATCGTGGGCCGGGATGATCATAGCTGGGAGGTGGGGGGAGGAGGGGGTCTATCCGATGCTGTTACAACTCGATAGGATAAGTACTAGGCATCATGGATTTTCCCTGCGGGAATGGTGCTGAGTTGGGGGTGGGTGTCCATTGTGGAAATGATGAAAACATGTGTAAGGGGCTTGACTTGAAAGGATATATAGACGAGCCGTTAGCGAAAAGAGCAACGGCTGGAGTATAACCTACATAGACGAGTCTATGCTCGTCCTAACCCATATCACATATGGATTATTTCGTGCCGTGTAGGAGCGGTGAGGTACTTGCCAATGTCGACTTTCGAGCACTCAGAGTGATGCTGAAATGGCAGAGAAGTTCATGTTCAAAGAGATGAGATTGCAGAAGAGATAGCTAGCTAGCTAGCTGAGCTGAGCTACCTATTTTATCCATGAGACCCAATTCCTTTCCTTTCCATTCCTAAAAAGTAAAATCCCATCAGCCATGAATCATTACCTCATGCTGAAAAAATTTCCCGGTCTAGCAGTAGTACTCTATGCCCAAAGCACATTATACCTACCCCTTTTGCACGCCATACGCCCTAGATATCAATACCATCTACCACAATACCCTTCTTCCACTCATACTGCATGACACGCTCGACCTCGGTAGCGGCCTCCTCACTGACCATAATACTGACCAGATACAAGCTCGCATCAAGACCACAGGTGATGCCGCCTGAGGTGATGACTCTCAACCCACCAAGTCTGAGCGCAGCACGGCGAGCATTGCTCTCGCGGCGGGCATTACTCTCTTTCCACGCATTACTGCCCTTGCGACCCATTGAGGGACGTCTCGCATCCGACTTACGTCTCACATAAGGGTTCTCATTCGGATCGCCGAGATCGAATCTCAGGTTATTAACCACATATCTCTCCTCCACAACATCGCATCTCTCCGCCAAATCTCTCTGACTGACCTCACTACAGACCTTCTCAAACTTCGCATAGAAGTCGGGGTGTGTGGTTGCGGAGAGACCGGAGAGAATACCAGCTTGAGCGAGGAAGAGCGAACCAGTGCAGACGGAGAAGACAGTGCGCTCTTTGTTTGGGTCTTTCTTTTGAAGGTCGGAGAAGGCTCTGATGAGGCCGAGGGGTTCGGATTTTGATTTGAGAATAGCATCTGTGCCACCACCGGGAATCACAAGGATGTCAAATTCGGAGAGGCGTGTATAGGCTTCCTTGAAGTCCATGTGGGCGCGGAAGGAGGCCCCTTGAGCGGAGACGGTGTGCTCCTCGGACGAGACGAAGGAAGCAGAGAAAGCTTTGGTAGCTGTGACTTATCAGATGGAATTCTTCAAGTGCATGAAATTACTTGTAGATGCTGGAAAAAGGGATATAGAAATTGAGATGTGGTTTGGGAATAGGTAGCTTGACATGATGTTGATGAGCACGGCAGATGCGGGGAACAATAATGCGGGGTAGTTTGAACATGAGACAGCACAATTGAAAGATTGTCTTGATGTAAATTATAGACATACCTTCATCATTGACATTGTGTCTGGCATGGGTCAAGACCTCGAGGGGGCCGATGAAGTCCACTGCATCCATGCCAGGATGCAGTGTGAATAACACCTTGATGACAGGGACTGAGTCAGTTGCTGCCATGATTGCGTTTTGTATGCCGTCTACAGAGTAGTAGTATCTAGATCTGTAGATGTTGCTTGATGGAATAAGATGGATGGATGGACCAGGTTGAACTGAAACTCTTGAATTATGTTTGGGAATTGGTGGAATGGGAAGAAAAGAGGAAAAGAGCTCTGACGGGAAAGATGATCAGATTTGGTGGCCTCACGTGCGGACCTCGTCCTCTGTGAGTCTGTGACTTCTGTCCCTGAGAATGCGGGGTAAAGTAAAGTAGCGTCATGTTTAGTGGGACTAACTGCGGCTACTGTAGTTTAGCACTAAATACCTTGTCAGTTTAAGAAAAATAGCGGGTCTTACCGTCACATTATCCTATTTCATGCTCTGAATAGATAGTAATTGAACATCCAAATCCACCATCAATAGCCTCATATTTGAGCACAAAGGACCCTTGTGCTGCGTACAATGCTTCCAATCCCTGCAATTAACCGCACCACAAACTCGCCGAAACCACATCATGACATGAGAAGTCATGAGATCCCTCTAATCGAATGTTCCAACAAGCACTCATAATCCCCTCACTAGAGTATGATCTTGCTAGGTTCAGCTTCCCATCCCCCCACCACTCTCTGTTGGGCTTAAATGAGCGAATTCCCCTGCATGACAACCCCTTACTCAAACTTACCTTCCAATTTTACGCAACTACCAGGTACTGCGTAACCCCATCTGCTCCAGAGTTGACGACGCCTTCATCATTATCAGCTGACGAAATCCATCTTTCTCGCCCATACAAAACCCAGATATCCTGAATAGTTGTGAGGAGGCAGTGAATAGAAAGCTAGAGTGGCGGGGATGTTGATATCTATTCTCGACGAATTGGCATAGAAGCTTCTTTGGTAGCTTGTTGATGTGGAGTTGTAGGTTGATCTTTGACTACCTACTCTAGAGTGTAAAGATGAGTAAAATCATTCGGTAACTACTAGATAGAACCTGTCTGGTCTTCTTCTCAGTCTCTGCTTCAATGCCAAAGAACAGACTTGCATGTTCAGATTCCGTCTGTGTAGTGGTATAAATATCCGTAATGTTGACAGAGGACAGCTAGTAGGTATGTTCACAAATACTGCCATGGACATCCGACAAAGACATTCGCTGTCTAGCTATCTCTGCTACACTGAAACTTAGTTACCTTTTACATCCCACCCACACTGCACAAGGAATAGGCTGAGATGAAAGCCAACAGGGGGTTTAATTCAGGTAGGATTGACTGGATTGTGTCTGAAGTGCATGGCAGGAGACCGAAAGAGCGTCGTTTGACAAAATCCATATGACCCATGCAGGTGCCTCCCCATCAGGGGA
This sequence comes from Ploettnerulaceae sp. D365, assembly GCA_003988805.1. Lineage (NCBI taxonomy): Eukaryota > Fungi > Ascomycota > Leotiomycetes > Helotiales > Ploettnerulaceae > Ploettnerulaceae sp. D365. The sequence goes on from QYAL01000070.1 coordinate 399,147, forward strand.
TTGATGCTTGGAACAAGCTGCAGGCAATTACCCGTCACAGGAATCGCATTTGGTTTATTTGCATGAAAGTTGGAGTACAGAAACAGTTTGACCTGAGGAGACAAGCAAAGCCTGGCATATTTATTTCATTGATTGTGCGCCGCCATTAAGCTAGTTGAGCGACAGCCCGATAAATAAAAGCTCGTACTTTCTTTGAGAGTCTTCCATGTTGGTTTGCTAGCTCATTTCGTCTTGGATTGTTGAGTCAATCAGACATTTCACTGCGTTTTCTGGGACTTGAAGCGTACAGAATGAAGTAAAGACACCATCAACATTCTTTGTCTAGAGCTATGTGGAAGCCCGTGCCAATTGACCACAATAAGTTTGCATGGCATATAACGACGATATTCTCCTCTATGTGAACAGAGAAACAGCACTTCTGTGGAGATTCAGTATATCCTCTTCCCTGGCTTCTTCAAGTAAACCCCAGCACACTTGTGCAAAGCATGACATCGCGCAACTTGCCCTACACAAGATCGCCCCTGCTGCGTGGCGGCGTCCGCGACAGCTTTGGCCGCCCCGTGAGACACTACTGCGATTGGCAGAACTCTTTCTACGGCCCTCCTCCGCCTCAAGGTTTCATCGACGAAGAATGGTATGAAGATTGTGATCCATTTAGCTACGACCAACCATCTCCAAATAGAGGTCGAGCACCGGAAGCACGAGTATTGAGACGAGGACACCCAGCTGACTACTACGAGCCTGAGTTCGAACTCAGGATGCCAGCACAAACGGATGGATTGCCGTTCGTCAAAGCTTTGAAGCAGCTCTTCAAGGAGGTCGAGAAAGCCGAAATGTACTACAGCGAATTCCAAAGTGGATTCGACAGCGAGGTCTCATCCATCAAACATTATGCGACTCCTCAAATACTCACTTCTCTATGGGTCCGCAAAGTCGCGGGAAAGACGGACGACGGTGTATACGAGGATGGAGAAGAGTCTCCAGAGAATGAGAATAGTCAACAGAAGTGGAACGAGATGAAGGGAAAGGTCCATGAAGCATTGGGAAATGCTGTACAATCGACAATCCGCCCGGGATCACAATCCCACAAGTCATCGTCCCGTGTTGATGCTGCTAAGAGGCTTCTCCAGAAGGTCGTGACGGCAGACAAGCAGATTGTAGGGCTTCTTGAAAAGGCAAAGGACTCACGACAGCAATGCAATTCTTTGCTGGTCGAGCTCAAGTTGTTGAAAGTCTTGGTGGATCCTAATGAAGAAGCAAATAAAGATGTGTACAAATCTAGTGATCATGGAGAGGATGAAGGAGCCGATGATAGTAACTATGACGCAGGTGGAGGTGGAGCAGGTTGGCGAAGTTGAGCGGAGAAACATTTCAATAGAACGAAGGATTGTTGAGTATGGTTATGGGCGGAGAAGTGCAGGTACCTGTGTTGTCTCGACTCGGAATGGTTGTTGCGATGCTTTCATCTCTACGCGGGTGCTCGGCATTGGAAAGTTTTCGTAGCTTGGATGATTCCGCATCGTTTTGGTTTCATTGAGTTTGAATTGTTGGTTTCTGTTACAGCGGCTGGCTTTTGGATGTTGGAACTGCAATGATCATAGATTTCATGCTTGAGTTTGACGATTACTTTTCTTCTCGATGCGGGTGTTTGGTCATAGCTTTCTTGCTTTCAATGTCAATCACAAAAAATTAGCAGTATCCTTCCTTCCCCACATACTTCGCTCAGGAACTGACCTTCAAAAAAGAAGTGGTGAAGCGCCGTCCTCAACAGAGTAATCGGAATCGAATTGTACGCATCCAGCGACACCCTTTCAGAGAAAAGGCGCCGGAGGACACCGCACGCTGCGTATTGCACTTAAGTGTCATGCCGTAGCACACACAATCTTCGCAACGGCTCTCCCATAGGAAACAAGCACGCTCCCCCTTCCCACCGAGATGGTATGCGAGGAGCGACTTGCCCTGCTTTTCTGATGCCAATTGCAGACGCGATATCGCGCCGAACCCTCGCGGGCAGACCTGTCACCGCCGTCTCCCACAGAAGGAGAAGCAGGAAGAAGGTGGGTTGAAGAGTACTCCGAATTTCTCATATGCAAAGTGACGATCCAAGGACCTGATAAGCGTGGACCGTAAACGGATGAGCGCAAATCTGTTTGTAGCATAGAAACGCAGCGTTGATGAGGACGACGCTTGGGGAGGAAAAGAGAGAAAGTCGGGAGGAGCTCGAGGAATTTTGAAGATGTGTGCCTCGATCGCCGCTAAGTTTTTAGGCTCTAGTCTTTCTTGGGATTTAGCGCATAGAAGTGGTCATAGCTCCAAGGCTGACCGGAAGCATTGGATTACTATTGGCACTCAACACAGCCACCACACTCACCACCATGGGACATCAAAGGACGCGCAATCGCCTCTTCTTTAACAACGACACTGCGAAGTCGAACTAGCGACTGAATCTTTTGCTATTACAACACAGCTATATTCATAACTACACAATAGAAGTACAAGTACAACCAAAAAAAATGTGTTTTATCTTCACTTGCGGAGAGCACGGTTCGTACCCCACTGCGCCTACGCCCTTACTGGCCTCCACCCAGCTAATTACATGCCTTCCCCAGAATTCTCCAAACAGCTACAGGGCTACGAGGGAACTGTGTGTCAATGTCATAACTGCGTAAGATAGCACCTCTCTCATCTGCGCAGAAATCGAACTAATACCCAGATAAAGGGAAACTATTCCGCCAGAGTCATCAAGCGCAATCCGTGGTTCACCTTCTGCTTCGTGCCCGTCCTGCCGCTTAGTATCCACGGCTACGAGGATGTCGTCTGCTCCATCTGCAATTTCGCACAACCGCTACAGAACCGACAGGATGTAGTCGCACAGAGGAATGGCGGGGGAGGTGTGCCGTTACAACATCAGCAACAGCCCGGTGCTCCGAACGGATGGGGAGGAGGTCCTCCCGGAGGACAAGGAGCCCCTAAACCGCAACAGAATATGCAGTATGGCTGATAAGAGCCAATTTCAAAGAGAATCTATGGCTGAAGGGAGTTTGAATGGATTTCGTTTTGTTGGCTGGATGCTATGGTTTGTGAACGAACATATGATTTGGCGTTAAGGAGACGACCTTAGACTCGGAGTTTCTAGATGGGAACATAACATAGTCTAGCGGTATGGTTGCAGGATGACTGGGACAAAACAGGAACAAAGTAGGTAATAATTTATGCTTCAATGACACCATGAGTACAGATGCGGAGAAGAATACCGCGTAATCGGGAGTTTCGAGCAAATTAGATCTATTGTACGTGCCAATTCGTTCTGTACCTAGCACTGAAATTACTGTCTCGTGTCTAATTGGTGCATATGCAAAGAATCATACTTGTCCGTTCTATCAGCAATCTAATTTATGTGAGCTTTAGATGAAGTCTTGCAACAAGAGTTGGCAGGTTATGAACCCATGAAGAGTTGTCCTCCGAGTCAGCTCTGACCAATCCACCGCATCATTCCCTTTTTTCCTGTGTTTTGTTTTCTGTCCTTCTCACACACCCATCTGCCAAACTCCTACGCAATCTCGGCACAATTACCTTCCCATCCACCCACCATCAATGACCAGCACATGTCCACTCACATACGAGCTAGCTTGACTCGCAAGGTATACAACACTCCCCTTGAAATCATCCGGAACGCCCCATCGCCCTGCTGGTATCCGATCGCTGATGCTCTTCAACCTATTCGCATCGGCCAAGAGCGCCGTGTTCATGTCCGTCTCGATGTATCCCGGCGCAATCGCATTGACCGTGATGCCTTGCGAAGTCCATTCGTTAGCGAGGGACTTGGTAAGTTGAGCAACTGCTCCCTTCGAAGCGGCGTAGGCGGGCACGGTGAGGCCTCCTTGGAAGGTAAGGAGAGAGGCGAAGTTGATGATGCTACCGCGGCGGCCGCTGGTGGGCGAGGGTTCGAAAGTGAGCATATGCGCACCGATGTCTCGGCAGAGGGTGAAGACTGTGGTGAGGTTTACTTGGATAACCTATTTATTGTATTGACTATCAGCATATGTCTTCGTTTCTTGCTCTCGAAGGCCGGAAGCTGCAATGAGACGTACCTCGTTCCAGTCATTATCTGGAAATTGGGCACATGGATGCCTTCTTTGGATTCCAGCACAGTTGACAAGAATCTGGATCTTGTGTCCATCTTTCAAGATTGTGGGCGTGAGAGCTGCGACTTCCGCTTGCGAGGAGAGATCTGCTGTGTAGATTACAACTTTTCGGCCCAAAGCTTCAATTGCTTCGAGAGTTGCGGTATTGGATCGATCTCGCTGGTTTTGGTTGTTATTAATTGCGAGTAGCTGAGCGGTTGAAGGTTGGAAAACCATACCTGTATCAAGATGATATCTGCCCCGCACTCAGCCAGAGCAACAGCTGCGGCTTGCCCGATACCCCTCGTTCCTCCTGTGATCAGAGCTGTCTGGCCTTCAAGAGAAAACATCTTTAACGTTGCAGACGCCATTTTCTTGTTTGAAAATTAATGATTTGCAGTAACTCTTCTTATTTGTACAATCGTAAGTTTTGGGTCGAGTAGATAATGGAGAAGTTGAGCAACATCAAGCGTCGGGTACTGGGGGCGTTCGGCGACCTTCCCCTCCCTCCGAAAACGGGCTATGGACAGCTTTTAGGGGCATACCCCAGCGGGGAAAAATACCCCTCTCGGCTACTGCATTGTGTATATGCAGTGGCCATCAAAACCCGAGCCGCGACTTCGCTGTTACGTTGGATTTACCGTCTGCTTTATGGATTATTCGATGCAATGAAGGAATAAGGCGCTAAGATGTGACCTCACAGTGGTCCATTGAGGAAACAGGGGACCGTATTTCGGTTTATATTCATTCGCCTTCTGTCAACGTCTAAACGAGTTGGCAGGTGAGCTAAAAGTAGGTAACTTCTATGGCTCCCTGGAATGCTCATAGCATTCGCTTGGTGGTCTGGACTCGGGTTTGAGTCCTCCCCCGAAGCCCTCAGGCGGGAAGTACACACTTGCGGAAGCTCGTCTGGCAGAGCTTGCAAGACATGAAGTCGAAGATTCTTTAGTGAGACCTCTGAGTACGTACCCAAAATCCAATCACAGTCCCAATTAATTATCTTTCGAGTCCAAAATCTCATTTCGATCTCTCCTCCCACAATCGGATAATGGCCATCGCCGTTCCCTCAAGTATCAACTGGTGTTCCTCGCCATGTATCCGTGTTTGTAACTCTTCCAAAGATTCGGGCTTCCTGCACTTAATCTTTCGAATCACAATGGGTTCGCCCCGGTCAACTTCGCTGATAACATAATGGCTGTTCAACTAATTAGCTTTGATTGTGCAATTTTTTTGGAGAAGAGAGGAGTGACATACATCATAATACCGGTCTCATCATGTGGTAGATTGCCTCTGTGATAGTCGTCATAGGCCCTCTTGATCGCATCAATCCCATCATACATCTGCGGCAGCGCCGGATGAAGGTTGATAACAGGAACCTTCTTCTCTGCTAATGGGTCCAGGAATTTCGGAGTAACGATGTGCATCCACCCAGCGCAAATCACTATGTCTGGGGAATCCGCGAGCACAATCCCTGCAAGATCTGCATCGTACTTCTCTCGGGCAGCTTGTTTGACAGCTTGGTCTTTCTCGCCTGCCGCGTAATATTTCCCGCTTACGAGGTTGTGATATCTAGTTGGGATTGAGGCTGCAGACGCGCGATTGAGACCGTTGGCTTTGGCTTTATTGGATATCACTCGTATAATCTGGAGGTAAGGCATTATCGTGGTGGTTGCATCAATCAGGGCTTGAAGGTTCGAACCCTCGCCTGAGATGAGCACCGTCGCTCTTGTAGTCGGTGGGTCGTGCATTGTGATGTTGGAATTTGGGGAGTGTTGGATATACTGGTAGGAATTTGGCGGGGTAAAACAAAAAAAGTTCGGTTCGTGTGATGATCGAGGTCATATGCGGAGCTAGGCGCACGGACCACTTATATTCAGAGATATTAGTACTTCTTCCTCCGTAGGCCTTCTTAGAAAAACAACCACCTTTTCCCCATACGAATCGCCTCATTGAAGTGTTCGGGCTGTTCTGGGTGTGTTATGAGCTCACCGCCTAGTTCTGCCGTTGGTAGGTCAACTACCAGACCTCTTGACTTCACTCAAACTCTTTCAAACACCATTAATTATGAAGATTTATGTTTAACTTTTGATCTCAGGCGAGACAGAAGTGGAAAAGGTAATGAAGTGATTACTATCCTCTATATTTCGCTTTCAAACTGTCTAACTATCAACCCTTTCTCCGCAAGCTCATCTTTGACCTGCTTCACCGTATACTCGCCTCTGTGAAACATGCCGGCACCAAGGGCAGCATCCGTCTTGGTCTTAGAGAAGACCTCCACGAAATGTCCTGGGTTACCGGCTCCGCTCGAGGCAATGACAGGGATACTAATGGCGCCTTTCACTTGATTGATGAGCTCGAGATCGAAGCCACTGTTCGTCCCATCCTTGTCGATACAGTTTAGCAAAATCTCGCCAGTGCCCATTGCTTCGACGGCTGTGGCCAGTTCTACCACGTCCATATCTCTGGTCTCGCGTCCGCCTTTAATCGTGCAAGCGTACCAACAGAATTTCTCGCCATTAGGTCCTGGGTATGAGGTTGGTGTTGTGTTATGCTTTGTTTCGGACGGATTGGAAACGTAGACTCGCTTAGGGTCAACACTGACAACCACGGCTTGGTTGCCATATGCTCCAGATATTTGCTCGATTGCGGTCTTTCCGGATAACTTCTTACCCGCGGCATAGTATTCTTCTGCCGCGATGACAGCATCAGATCCAATCGACACCTTATCCGCACCGCTCTTGAAGTACATCGTTGCAATCTCCAATGCTGACACTTTCGTCCCGTCCGTGTCCACGGTATCTCTTATACCACCACCAATTGTCAACGGCACAAATACCGTTTCTGAGGTTTTCCTTAGGATTTCCAGCATCGGCAAGTCGGCCAGCGGGCAGTCTCGAAAACTTGTAATGTTCAAGAATGTGACTTCGTCCGCTCCTTGTTCGTAGTATTTCCTCGCCATCTCAACTGGCTTTCCAAGATTTCGAACATTTCCCCCTTCGGTTTTCTCTCGAACGTCATATTGATCTCCTTTCGTAACTACTAAATCCCCCTGATCATTCGTCCGTACGTCCAGGCAGGCGATCACTCGTCTAGTAAGACTTTCCTTGGCAGCTTCAATACCAGCCGGACCGGCCTCCTGATCTCCATCCAGAAATGCTTTGATGACCCTCAATCCAGCAACGCCGCTCTTCTCGGGATGGAATTGGGTTGCCAATATATTCCCCTTTGCAACAGCGCCAACAAATTCCTCATCTCCGTATCTTGCAGTTGCAACCGTCCAGCCTTGACTCTCGAGCTCCCCTTTCCGGTATGGCACTTTATATGAGTGGACGTAGTAGTATTTCGAACTCGGCCTTAAACCATAGACTTGCCTGTCAGATGTATTTGCGCTGTTCCATCCAATGTGCGGAACAGATTTTGAACTATCATCGAATCGATCGAGGCGGCACTTGATTACACCAAGTCCAGGCACTTCAGAGCTCTCCGATGACCCTTCGAACAGTACCTGCAGCCCGACACAGATGGCCATAAAGGGTTTGCCGGAGTCGATATGTTTTTGTATTGCGGGAAGGTAGCCTGCAGAGGAGAATTGAGTCATACAGTGACCAAAATGGCCAACGCCAGGGAGGATGAGTTTCTGCGAGGATAAGTCAGTCTAGTCTTCACAGATAGCTTCGGATCCTAATGATCTAATAAAGAGACTATGCAGTCAGAACATTTTCTTCCAATTGCTACTTACATCTGCTTTTTCGACATCTTCGGGTGATCGGACCCATTCCACAGTATATCCTACTTTTTCAATGGCATTGACCAGACTGCGGACATTGCCTGCAACGTAGTCGAGCAGGTATACTTTTGACATAATTGTTGGTATTGTAATTTATTTACGAAAGTCGAATCTTCGACGTAATTACTTCGAGTTATCGTTGTTGTTGAAGTGACTCAATAGTCCGGTAGCGGTTCAAAATCAGGACCCCGCGCTAAACAATTGTTCTGCCGTGAGCCTCACCGCCCCAAATTGTCAACATCGTTCGGCTACCATTAAGGGGCTGTCAGTTGACTACTCTATTGATTTATTTGGGACTTATCATATTAAATTTTGATATTAGATTTCACTCTATATTTCAAGTAACATCTTGGTAAACATATCTCTTCTAAACAAGAACAGATTCCCAGCTTCAGAAGCCGTTCTTGTATTATGTTCCCGTCCAGATGATTATCTCACCGCCTAATTCTGCCAGTAGCAATTGGCCTCCCAGAGTGAAATGTGAAATCGGCTAGTGCGGGGTGACATGCTCAGGTAATCATTGCTACTGAGATAGAGGAAATCATTGACAGCTTCAATCCAGCATCATACTGCGAACCAAATTCAAAATGTTCACTGGAATCGTCGAAACGATAGGAGGTTCGTGTCTTCTACATATACTACAAGCTCCCCCTATATAAACCTTCTGACGTATTCCAGTCGTCTCCGAACTCAACCCCCAATCAGAAGATGGAGGCACAAACCTCACCATCTCGAACGCCTCTGAAATCCTAGATGACTGCCACCTCGGCGACAGCATCAGCGTGAACGGCACCTGCCTCACCGTAACGGCCTTTGACAAATCAACCTTCAAAGTCGGCGTCGCGCCCGAAACCCTGCGCCGAACGAATCTCGGCTCCCTGCAGCAGAACAGCCCGGTGAATCTCGAGCGGGCAGTGGCGGCGACGACGCGGATGGGCGGTCACTTCGTACAGGGCCACGTGGATACGGTGGCGACGATACTCAAGATTGAGCCGGATGGGAACGCGTTGACGTTTCGCTTCCAGCCGAGGGATAGGAGCGTGTTGAGATATGTCGTGGAGAAGGGATATGTAACGCTGGATGGCGCGAGCTTGACTGTTACCAAGGTGGATGATGAGGAGGGGTGGTGGGAGGTTATGCTTATTGCCTATACCCAGGAGAAGGTCGTCACGGCGAGCAAGAAGCCGATGGATGAGGTCAATGTGGAGGTTGATCAGATTGGGAAGTATGTAGAGAAGGCTTTGGAGGGATATTTCTCCAAGGGAAGTAGTGGGGAGCCTGCTATTCTGCAGAAGATGGTTGAGAGGATTGTCGATGCGAGACTGAATTCGGCCAAGTAATGAATCTTCTTATGAACAACTTTCTCGGGTTCACAGCGAGTTGTAATAAAGTGCATCGGTAAGACTGGGTAGGCATGTGAGAAAGCCGATAATTTGTGCTAATAGGGCATACCATTGACCTTTTCTTCTCATGACCGATGCAAATGCAATCAACAAAAGCCCTCCAGGTCTGGAACGCTACTAATTTATAAGGACCAAATAACCATCCATGAAACAGAACCATCCATCTGTGAAACCATTAAAAATCTATTATTTGATTTTCTTTGTGATATTCTCGTGAGCATAATCACTTATTATCAATGTTTCTAGCACGGTTTATAATACCTTTCATATTGTCTTCCAATCATTCGCAAATTCCGAAGCTTCAAAGGGTTCTTATTTCTAGGGTTAGTAGTCTACCCGCACCGTTGAGTCGCTGACTCTGATGTTAATGGTCAGGAGGGTTCAGGGGAAGTGTAAGCAGAGTGGTCATAGCAGATGAGGGAGATCTTATTCAGTATATAAGATCATCTTTGGTCTATGCTCTATCTGACAATCGCTAGCAAGTCTAGTTTATAGCTCCCTATTGCCGTTCTTATACCACTAGCTTGTGAATCCTCACCCATCAGGGTTAATCTATCGGTCCCAATCTTCTTCTCTATCTTGATTATACAATGGGGAGATATTCTCAGTTGAGTGGTGTCAATCTCAATCCCCGTCTTTCTATCCCGAAACTCCATCCCAGAGTGTATGTTACTCCCAGACTCCAAAGCAGACTTTTATGTAATTTCCCAGCAAATGGAACGCTCTAAGCAGACGCTAATCGAGGTGTAAAGGAGTCGTCTGTAATCGTAAAAAGAATCTATGGCATCGACATGCCTGCCTCCACCGTTTATGCCAGCATAGCCTGCTGGCTCTGAACCTGCTGCTTTTGCTTCTCTTCTCGGAAGACCTGCCTGCTCATCTCCAAAACTGACTCGAAGCCCTCCTTTCCTTTGTGTGCATTCTCAGAGAAACGCATTACTGTCGCTTCTTCCACGGCATTCTTCACTTTTTGCCATCCGCCACATAAAGCCGTGATCTTGGCGTCTTGTACAAATTGCGTCCGCGTCGCCGAGAGTGGTTGGTAGATGACCGTTTCCCGGACATTGATGATGTTCGAAAAGGTCAAGTTATGCGAGATCATGGTGACCTTTTTCGATGCCGGATCAACATATGAAGTTTCGAAGACATGCGATGTCTCGTTACCGCCCATCAACGAGTTCAGCCATTTCGGCGCGCTTTGCTTGCAAGTGATCAGTCGTTCCGTTCGTAGCTGTACCATGTTAGCATCCTAGATAATAGACCAAGAGTGGAGGGACGCACAATTCCCGTCTCGGCATCGATGCTTCGCGATATTGTGTCCACGGCAATGACGTGCGTCGATTTGTCGTTCCAAGGACAGTATTTTCTCCAGTTCGCAGTCGAGACCTCCTCCCACGAGTAGTTGAAGGTGCAATCATTTGAAAAGACCTTCATCGTGATCGTGTGCGGCCAGCAGAACTAGTCAAGTCCCCGAAAATTTAATGGGCCAGTCGCGTGCAAGGTATTGCCTCTCCTCTCGGCGTTGAGCGGGTAAGAGTTGTTTGCTCGTAGTTATTAGGTGTATATCAGAAGGTTCTATCTCAGAAGCGTAAAGGATCGACTGTGCCGGTCGTGAAGGAGGTGCCGAATTAAATAGAGTGAAGAGTTGAAGCGTAAAAAGGAGTTCGGAGGTGCTCGTGAAGATACGGAGAAGGGTAGCAGGAATTATTTTCGCCCCTTCGCTTAAGTCAGTAGCGCAGCTAAACCCCGGTTTTTCTTGGCCGGAAAAGAGAAAGCAAGAAACAAGATTCGTCCAGACCGAGGCAGGATTCCGTTACTGGAGAAGATCGGGTTCGGGATCTGGTACTGTACTGTACAGTAGTGTAGACCCTGGATTTTTTCTCCGCACTTCCTTTCCATCGATAGAACAAACATCAGGCTGATATTCATACTTTACAAGTCTAGTCACCTTTTTTCTGTGATTGGTGAGTACAGTCAGTACAGTAAGCCCCCATTACCGAGGTGTGACGCAATCCTTTCCGATGCTTCCTTTCTGCGTGCATCACTGATACATGTTCTGTACCGTATCCGTGGGTACAGCTCGTGATACTGTAATCAGATGAACGATCCAGGGAATAGATTTTCCGCGTTGAGTCCGAATCCGGATTATTTCAAGCTGGTTTGGCTGATGTATATATAGGAGAGCCATCATACGTGTCTCATAATTCTCTCTTTCTCTGTGTGTGTACTGTCAAACGATGAATAAGCACGAATGCTAACTTCCACCCTACCTTACCTCATGTTGGTCGAGTTCTTCCTCCCACTTAGGTCCCACAACATCACATGATTGTTGTACACATCGACCGAGTGGTATGATCGATTCGAAGGGAAGAGTATTTATCTCATTAAGCAGCTAAGAGTTTGGTAGTGTTGTCTTAGAGGGCGTTGTTGACTTCTCCTGAGCATTGCTATTGATAGGGGGACGTTCTGATTCAGTCGGCTCAATCGGCTCAATCGGACGAAGAGGGAGTATGATGTTAGCAACAGTAATAGCGGAAATACTAAATTAAGCATCAAAAAACTCTTCTGGACTATTCCCCTTGGCTTAACTTGGTGTGACTTGGCTATAGATAATTACTCCTTCGGGTCATGTTCACTGGCTCTGTACTTCTAATCCTCTTTTGGAGCAAAGATCCCGAGAAAGTAGCGAAACTAATCGACCTTTCCCCACCAATGGTCCATAATTGCGAGCTTCGTCCGAAACATCTGAGCCCTGAGTACCCCGCTACTGTATTCTGCCATCAGCTCGAAGCATAAACTCATTCCAACCCCTCCCCAACCCTACATACATACAGTCTCCATTCATCCTCGCCTCGTTTCGTGTTCTTCTTCCAACCAAAGCATCTCCCGCAGAAGACATCAAGGTCCTCTAAACTTCAACTTTCGCTTCTTATATCCATACACCAGAATCCCCCCAAGAAGTCGCTAGAATGTCAACTGTTGGTAAGGTATGTTAAAGAACCCCCACTCCATCTGCCCCTCGCACCCGCGCGCCCATGTGCAAGCTCTTCCGGATCTGCATCGCCAGTCAAACAATGCTAACTAGTTGCCAATAGACGATTACCTGCAAGGTCAGTAAAATGCCGATGCTATAAACTGTCCCGGCTGGACGATGAATAATAACATTAAAACAGGCTGCTGTTGCGTGGGAGGCTGGAAAGGAGTTGAGTCTCGAGACAATTGAGGTTCTTCCCCCAAGAGCAAACGAAGTCCGTATTGAAATTTTCTACACGGGTGTTTGCCATACCGGTAAGCTCTGTCTGGTTGCTTCTACAAGCACATGCAATGGCTAATTGGGTCTGTAGATGCCTACACACTCTCTGGAAAGGATCCCGAGGGAGCTTTCCCTATCGTTCTTGGGCATGAGGGAGCTGGTATTGTAGAGTCAGTTGGAGAGGGCGTCACATCTGTTAAGCCGGGAGATTATGTTGTTGCACTTTAGTAAGCAGTTACCCTTCCCAGTGTCCTCTAGGATAGATGTTAACGCCTATCTAGTACCCCAGAATGCAAGGAATGCAAATTCTGCAAGTCCGGCAAGACCAATCTCTGCGGCAAGATCAGAGCCACACAAGGCAGAGGAGTTATGCCAGATGGGACCTCGCGATTCAAGTGCAAGGGCAAGGACCTCCTCCATTTCATGGGAACCTCAACCTTCTCTCAATATACCGTTGTTGCCGATATCTCCGTGGTCGCCATCACAAAAGATGCGCCCATGGACCGAACATGTTTGCTCGGATGCGGTATCACAACTGGTTACGGAGCTGCTGTCGAGACTGCTAAGGTCGAGGAGGGCTCTACTGTTGCCGTCTTCGGCGCTGGCTGCGTCGGTCTATCCGTCGTTCAAGGTGCTGTTTCGAGGAAGGCCTCTAAGATCATCGTTGTGGATTTGAACCCCAACAAGAAGGCCTGGGCTGAGAAGTTCGGTGCTACGGACTTTGTGAACCCAAGCGAGTTGAAGGACGGCCAGACTGTTGTTGATAAGCTGGTTGAGATGACAGATGGTGGTCTTGATTATACCTTTGACTGTACCGGAAACGTTGGCGTCATGCGTGCGGCTTTGGAGGCGTGCCATAAGGGATGGGGACAAAGCATTGTCATCGGTGTTGCTGCTGCAGGACAAGAGATTTCAACCAGGCGTGAGTTTTCCAATCAGGATCCAGGCGCACAAGCTAACGAGTCGCAGCATTCCAATTGGTCACTGGTCGTGTCTGGAAGGTGAATTAAATTCCCTCATGCATCCTCATTCTGAAAGCGGCTAACACAGATTCATAGGGTTGTGCATTCGGCGGCATCAAGGGCCGCAGCCAGCTGCCCGACCTGGTCGACGACTACATGAACGGCAAGCTCAAGGTCGACGAGTTCATCACCCATCGCAAGCCCCTCGCCGAAATCAACGCAGCCTTTGATGACATGAAAGCCGGAGACTGCATTCGTTGCGTGGTCAACATGAGAGATGAGTAGGTATTTCTTTTGAGCCACAAAAATCTAAATTCTTCATTGATCAAAAAAAAAGACACCCCCTCCCCCGAGATGATGTGAAAATCGTTTATTGAGTCGAGCAGAAAATCTATTGTCGAGAGGTCGAGGTTGTGATGACTGTTCTGACAGCATATATATATATATATATATGCATGTGTATATTGTATAAATCATAAACCAAGCAATGATTTAGATGGAAACGAGCAGCCAGCCTTTTTCCGTTGCTATTATTATTCCAAAAGCGATACATACTGTACCATGCCCCATCAAAAAAATATGGAAAACCCCCAAGGTTTTGGACTTCTGCCCCTTTTTTTTTGCTTTTCCGTTTACTTCAAGAAATTTTATATATATATTCTCTTCCATCTCTTCTTTCTATTTCATCTTTTTCTTTCTCTCCTGTCTTTGATATATATATATATATGTACTCCTAAGTACTTACTTATATCCTTGTTGTTGTCGCTGTCGTCGTCGCTGTCGTCGGCAAAAAGTCTCGTCAAGTAGACGAGTTTGTAAAAGTAAATAGTAGTAGTAGTAGTAGATGATAGAAGTAGTAGTTATCTGATCGTAAACACTTCCTGGGTACTATACTACGCTCACACCTTCAACTTTTACCACTTAACATATGCTCCTGGGGATTGGGAAAAGGAAATGCTGGGAGATATACGCATACACTGTCAGGGTTTATCTCTTCATTATTCACGTTTGAAACGAGCAACTTATGATGGTAATCAAATTCATATTACTATTCTGCGAGCAGACGTTGACGCCCGCAGACCGGAGCTTCTGTACGCCCGCTAAAAGTTCACCTAAAGTCGGAAAAAGCAAGAGCCTGTAAATACAAACGCGGTTTCATGCTAAACACCTTCCCCCTGGATCAAAAACGCCCTAAATTCAAATCCCCATATGCACATCACAGACTTCGATGAGGGGGTTTCTAGATGCCCTTGATAACATGTGTCCGCTCAGCGTTGAGCTGCGCAGCATTCCGGTCATGAGACTCCTTTTTGCACTAATCCATTTTTGAATTCATATGTTAGCCCAGAGTTCTTCATCCAGACCAACCAGCCACCATTGCAACTCCCTATTCCCAGGAAGAGTAGGGGAGGAAGAGGAAGAGGAACTTACGTCTTCCAGGCCGTCGCACTTGTGGTCCTCAAGCAAGCGGTGAGTGCCACAGTAGTGGCCGTTGCAGAAGCCGCAGTCACCGATGATACGCTGCGCACCCTCCCGGCAGTCCTTGTACGTGCATCTGATCTTCTTCGGCGGCATTCCTCCGCGCAAGGGCGCCGCCAGGTGCAGAGTGGCCTCGCGGCCGATGTGGTTGTCAGCCAGTGTGCTGGGTGCGGCCAGGTGCTTGCCGGCGAAGACAAGGCGGAGATCAGATTCGGGGAGGGACGTTCGCACGGAGAGGAGGGTGGTGAGGTTGTGTATCGACAGGTTCGCTGGGACGGTCATGGGGAAGGCTGGAGGGGAGGAGATATTAGCATATGCTGTTGATGCTAGTTTTGGCTTGAATGGAGGCAGAGAGAAGGGTAACGCCGTAGAGTAAGGGGTTGGGAACTTACTATCGCCAGCGATGTTCTTGATGAAGATCTGCATCGTCTCTGAGAGTTCAGGAGATTGAGATCGCGAGCTAGATACGGAGGAAGGCATGGTGTTTTGTCTTTACGGAAGAGTTGTAGATATCCAGGAGGTCGAGGAAAAGAGAGGATTGCAAGTGAGCGATTGTGTGTTGTTGCAGTTTAAAGGAGGGAAGGAGATGAGGAGTGGCCTGGTGGACTTGTGACTGTTCGAGATAAGGGGACAGACGACTGCTGGTCAATGCGTGGCGCTTGCTGACGAGGTTCCAACCAGGTTCTAGAGTGATCGAGTGGCGCGAAAGCTGCGAGTGAAGCGAGTCAGGATGTTGGTGAGGTGAGGTGAGGGAGCGCAAGAGTGTACGAAGTATGATGTAGATGTCGTTTGGAAAATGGAGAGAAAAGAGGCTTGATATTTACAGAGTACGAGAGATTTATTAGGGATGCGGATTCGGATTGGACTTGCGAGGTTGCGAGGTTGCGAGGTTGCGAGGTTGCGAGGTTGCGAGGTTGCGAGGTTGGTGGCTGGTTGATGGGTCTCAAAGGGGGGGGTGCCTCCGTAATATACGAAGTACCTTTACTGACCGGGTGCGGTACGAAGTACTCGAGCATCTGTGTCTGGCATTATTCATTGAGCTGCAACCCGAGTGGCCGAGCATACGCCTTTGCCTGCGCCTGGCCGGGTTTGGCCTGGACTGAGTCAAGGTCTTGTCACCAGCTGTTTACATCAAGATCAAAATCAACATTAACGTCAACATCAACATCAATATCAACATCATCCATGAATCATCAAAATTGAGGGCGTGGATCTAGTGAATCTAGATAGAATCATAGCCACATTTAGGTTGCCACGCCGCATCATATCATGTTCGCATCATGACCAAGAAGCCATTTAGCAAGCCACAATTGATTAGATAAGGTAAGACAAGTGTCCCAAGCGCACGTGCAAAACTGCATCTTCTCACGGCTAATATTCGGTCTCTACTTCGTACATCTCTCCCGGCAAACCTGCCGGCCTAGCGAGTCTCCCCGTATTTACCACCACCTGGACCCCGCGGTTAGTTGTCGGTTAAATCTTCTTCCATCCCCTCCTTCTCAATCTCCTGCTTCATTTTCGAGAATTCTGTTCATATCAATTTCCCAACCACAACCGACAATTGTACCCCTACCTAATTCAAGTTTCAGAGCATCGTCTCATCTGCAATCATGTCTCCAACAACAGGGGTCCTCTATGTGACTATGCAGCCGAAACCTGGCCTGCCTGTTGAGAAGTTCCACGATTGGTACAATAACGAGCATGGCCCAACACGTCTGCGTCTTCCTTTCGTTACCAATGGCTTCCGATACCGTGCTAATGACTTCGACGGCAAATCCCCATCTGAAGAGAAGCCGGAATGGATGGCAGTGTATGACATCACCGACATGGACGAATTGACCCAAGAGACTTATTTGCGACTCCGGGATCAACCGGTAAAGAGCCAACGCGAGGCAGATGTCATGAAAGAGATCAAGGTCGATCGGAAACTCTACGACCACATTCAAACTTGGGAGAGCAAGGAGTTTAAAGTTTTGGAAAAGGTGGAGAACGAAGGGGAGGGAAATCTCACTGTGGCGGTGTTTCTAACCCTGTTCCCGGGTGACGAAGCAGTGAAGGAGGTTGAGAAGTGGTATCAAGAGGAGCACGTCGATATGTTGTCCAAAGTGCCGGGATGGCTGCGCAGTCGGCGTTTCGTAACGAGCTCAATCGACCCCAAAAGTCCTATTGAATACCTCGCTTTACACGATTATAAACCACAGAATGGGATAGGAGGGAAGGAATATCAGACTGCAACGACAACAAAATGGGCTCAGGATATCATGACCAAGATGGTGAAAGATAAAAGGAGGAGAGTGTACGATTTATATTATACGTTCGGCCCTGCACCTCGATACCTGGCCCCAAATCTTGCAGAGTGGCAGTCGTCCGACGCTAAAGCCTCTCTTACGAAGACCCTCCCCGAGTCTCCTGGAGGAGCAGGCGCCATTGAATCATTTATCTCTACTGGAGATGGCGTAGAGCTACCCTATCGTCTTGAGGGCTCACAAGAGCCAGACGCGCCGCTCATTGTACTCAGTAACTCCATTCTTGTCGACTACAAGATCTGGGATGGTTTCATCGCCTCATTCTTCGCTATCCCAGCAAACAAAAAATATCGCGTTCTGCGATACCTGACTCGAGGACGTAGCTCCAATGCCGGGACCCAGAAAGTGACCGTTGATGTCCTAGCTGCTGATATCATAACTCTTCTGGACGCCTTGCGTGTCAAGAAAGCCGCGGCTGTAATTGGTGTCTCATTAGGAGGCTGCACCACGCTTAACACGGCGCTCAAGTACCCCAGTCGAGTCAGCTCCTTTATTTCATGCGACACAAGCAGTAAATCTCCCGCAGGCAACTCTAAGGCTTGGGGTGAGCGCATCGCTCTCTCTGCGAAAGAAGATGCCTCTGCATCGAGCGGGGAGAAAATAGTTGGCGAAGAGCTTGCTGAGATTACCACGAGGAGATGGTTTGTCAAGGAGAGTTATGACGGCGGAGACTTGGAGAAAACATGCTTGCAGGTAAAGGACATGGTGAAGAACAATAGCTTGGAAGGGTTTAAGAAGAGCGTCGAAGCGCTTTTTGAATACGATTTGAAGGAGGAGATGAAGACAAGTACTGTAAGAGGTGCATTTTTTGTGGGAGGTGGAGACGGGGTCTTGTCTGGAACGATGAAAGAGATGGCTGAAAATTATGGGAGTAGCGGCGCCGTGTATGAGATTATTGAGGGAGCTGGGCACTTGCCCATGATTGAGAAACCAGATAAGTTTGCTGAGTTGGTAACAAAGTTCTTGGGTTAAGCTAGAATATAGAGCGAAGCAATATAGTCAAACATTTAGTATCTGAACAATTTTGTTGGCCAGCTACTGTAGTTCTCAGCCTTGTGCCTTGCATGACCTCCTATACTTTCAGCCTCGCGACGCGAGCGCGTCTCATGCCTTACTGTTCAAGCACGCCAACCAAGGGAATCTTCACTCTCTTAAAATGAAAGCCGATAAATGCCTCTCCAGCTCCCCAGTACTCTGAAACTCGTTCAATTGAAGCAGCTAGCATTCAAATGCGGCATTTTAACTTCGGGCACAAAGCCCATCCTCACAAGAAGGCTACTCGATGAAGTCCACTCGCAAGACAGCTGCGAGAAGGCACTGAAGCCGATGAGGATATTGAGCATCGATATGGGTATACGGAATTTAGCGTACTGTGTATTAGATTTACCAGTCCGGCCTATTTCTGCCCCCAGATTGTTAAATCCAGTTTCGAAATCGAAAAAGCTCAAGGACCTCCCATCCATCCACGCCTGGCACCGACTTTCCGTCTCCAGCCCTCTGATCCCCTCCTCACGCTCAGAACCCCTCCTTCCCATAGCCAAAGAAGCATTCGACCCATCCACCCTCTCCTCAATGGCCTACACTCTACTCCGGCACCGTCTACTCCTCACACAACCCACGCACATCCTGATCGAGCGGCAGCGGTTCCGCTCCATGGGATCCAAGCACATCCTCGAGTGGACGATCCGGGTGAATATGTTTGAAAGCATAGTATACGCAGTTCTTCACACGTTGAAGGAAGAAGGGATCTGGCAGGGACAGGTTCGTAGCATTTTACCTGGAAAGGTCGGGCCGTTTTGGGTTGGTGAGGAGGGGGAGGAGGAGGAGATCGTGGGAAGGGAAGCTGATGTAGGGGAAATTGATAATGGAGGTCACGGCAAGAGAAAGGTTCGTAATAGCCAGAGTGCGAAGATCAGGAATAAAGGCTTGAAGATTGATCTGGTGAGGAGCTGGCTGGAGAGTGGGGATACCGTGCACCTGGGTAACGAGGGCGTGGAGGAGATGGCGCGGGCTTATAGAGAGAAGTGGGATCGGATGCCGGGGGGGAGGAAAGGGACGAGGAGAGGAGCGGTTGAGGGGGGTGAGAAGATTAAGAAGTTGGATGATCTGGCGGATTGTTTACTGCAAGGTCTGGCGTGGGTGAAGTGGGAGGAGAATAAGAGGTTGCTGAGGATGGATGGGATTGAGGCTTTGCTAGAGCCCTGACAACGACCTTTGGATGTCTGTTTGAAGATGAAGATGACCTGGTTATAAGAGCATATAAAAATCAACCACTATATCCCATATCCGAAATAGCAAAACAGGGCTCAATGGTCTGCATTTGCCTAAGTCTCCTTGTATCTAGCGGGCCATGTCTGGCCAGGGAGAGATAGTCTTTCTTCCATCTGTAGCGTTGCTGTAAGATGCTATAATAGGCTCCCTGGTTGTTGCTTTGGTCCTCTTCCCACATCTGAGCCCTATCGATGATGCCGTGCCGGCTTGACGTGATATAGGACTCTCGCAGTGCGTCGCAAATCTGCAACGGCCATTGTTCAGCACCCAGAAGGCACCTCTTGAGCCACTGGTCCTACTGTGTAGCTTCATTGAGCATAACAACAGCCCAAGCATGACCAACTGCCACTCCATCCAACAGTACGTAAAAGATCTTTACTTTCAATCCCATTCCTCATCATCATCAACCACCTTCTTCGGCGCCTTCACTCCCCACTTGACACTCGCCTCTCCCACAGCCCTGGCTCTCTGCAGTACACCCGCAGCCAAAAGCCTAGCCTCCAAGTCCTTCGTGGTAAAGGTATCCTCGGTATAGCCCAGTCCCTCGAAGCCCACGATTCGATCAACGCTGACCCCATTGGCAAACGCTAGGACGCATGGCAGGACCTGGACCTTTAGCTTCACCACCAGAAATGGTGCGTTCTCGACTTTCATCTTGAGGAATCGCGTATCGGTGTGCTTCGCAGCAAGAGCCTGTGTGTGCAGAAAAGATATATTAGCCCTGTCTCTCGTCTACCCTCTCCTATCGCTCCCTCCTCCAAATTCCCACCACCAAGAAGAAATTTCCTTCTCCTTCTCCTTCTCCTTCTCCTTCTCCTTCTCCTTCTCCTTCTCCTTCTCCTCTCCTCTCCCCTCCTCTCTTACCTCCAAATGCCCATCCATAACCCCACACCGCGCAAAATCCTCCTTGGCAAAGTGCACCACGGCGAACCTCACCGACGTCGTCAGCTCCATCAGCGCCTTCTCCTCCCGAATCTCCGTGTAGTGGCCGAAGCCCTCGGTCCGCTGCTGCTTCGCCCGCGAGAACTCCGAGTGCAGCTGCTGGATTCGCTGCTCGCGGAAGGCGTCGAGCGCCGGTGAGTCCTCGAGTGAGGCGATGAGGGCGTCTTCGTCGGAGGAATCGCCTGCGTCGTCTAGCACCGCTGCGACTTGGGAATCTAATTTCGCCATTTTATTATAAAGAAAAAGACGAAATTTGGTGTACTGGGTGCGCTTTTTTTTTGGCTTGTAGGGGTTTTGGAAGTGGTGGACGCGTTGAAGGCTATGGTGCAGATTTACGCGTGGGGCCGTACAAGCCTTCACTTACGGAGATGCCAAGGATACACTGTACAGTACTACCTCCCTCTGTCATCTTCCCACTTCTACATTTCTAGCTTCATAACCTCGGAATGATGGCTATGGTTATAGCTCTTCCTCTTATCTGAGCAGAATCTAATCTTTTTTTATTTATGCGAGTTTACCAGTTTCTACCTTTTCCCGATGAGAAGATCCCTCATATAAATCTAATATCTTTCGTCTATGCTCAAGTATATGCAGTCTAAACGCTAATGTATTCAGATATCTACACATTGAGTGGAACCACAATTCGAGGGCCATTGACGGTCCCATCGCGAAGTTTGTCCAAAGCGGCATTGATGCCCTGTAAGCCACCTTCCGCAACCTCGATATCAGGCGTACTCAGCAGCTTCTCGTCCAGAAGCTTCTCTAACCAAATCATCAATCCTTCTCCCACGGCTGGCGCCTCATGGAATGACTTGATTGGAACCGAATGGTACACAACGCCGTCCGTTGGCTCCTTCGGGGTACCGACGAGACCGACCAGATGTGCTCTGGTATCAACGCTTTCACTTTCTTGCTGCATGATGGAAGCCAGAAGTTTTGCGCTGTCTTTCCCACGAGTGTCGAGTGCAAATCGTAACTTGCCCTTTGTGATGCTCTTCACAATCTCAACCGCTCGGTCGGGATCAAGTCGGTCTACGAGCAGGTCTGCGCCGTACTTGAGCATTCTTTCTCCGTTTCGTGCAACATCTACAACTGCGATCACTTTCAAGCCAACTAGCTTTGCGAGCTGTACAGCACAGATTCCAGTTGCGGAAGATCCTAAGAGTGTTAGTCCATGGCTACCAGTTTCCGAGAGACCTAGGTCATTAAGACACTAACCTCCCCAAATTGCAATCCAGTCCCCTGATTTCGCACCCTCGCTTTCTTTTATGCTGTCGAAGCATTCTTTGTGGATGTCCTTTGGGATCGTATCTCGAGAGAGCGATTGAATAAGTCTCAGGATATTTGGACCACGAGGCCCGTCTCCAAGACCGAAGTCCATTCCCATGCATATTCCAAGAGCCAGTGCTGCAGCAACAAATGCAACTCCAAGTGGTGCTGCATCTGTTGACTTAACATGGCCTGGAATTCTACAGGCGTTATAGTCCGAAACGACAGCATACTGTTGGTACGCAGCTTTCCTCGAATCCCGGTAGTCTGTCGAGATTGCCATAACCTAGGACAGTGAGCACATGGTACTGCACCAGCATCCTTGAAAACTTACATTGTCCCCTTTTTCAAATCTTGATTTTAATTTTGGTGCTCTGACAACTCTTCCTGCAAGGTCGCGTCCGCTGATACAGGGTAAAGATGGAAGCCCCCAGCCAAAATCACTGCCCACCATCAGTAAGTATATCGATGATAAACCCCGCGGGTCATATACATACGGAGCTTTCCAATCGATGGGATTCAGTCCAATCACTTCCACAGCAACCAGCATCTCCCTGTCATGTTTTAGGTCAGGTATTGGCTGTTGTTTTGTGTGTGCATATCGCTGTTTTGGTGCATGAAGCAGCAGAACCTCCTGATGCGAAACTTTGAAATCATCTACTTCTTCTTCAACAAACCTTTTTCTTCGCTTTGGACTGAGCTCTTCTGATTCAGTCTCTGGTTCCGGCCATGGATGAATATGCTGCGTTAAATTCTTATCATGAGGAGGAGTCTTCGGTGGTGTTAACGAATGTTCTATCGATTGCGACTTGTATAATTGATCCGAGGCGATGAGCCCATGAGCCCTCTTCGAGGAAGTCAACGTTGAAGCCATGGTCCAGATGATTTGCAATGCCTCTGATTAGCAAGACAGGCAAGGCAAAAGGCAGTCTTCACAAGTTCGCCAGACCTTAGAGCCAAATTGAAAGTCTAGGTGAAGCAACGATGTTCCATGTCACATCACTTCTGGAAAGAGACGTACGGGATAAAATCAGCTTTGATAAAATAACTACCGGCACCCCAACCTATTTATTTCCAGCGTGATCCCACTTTTAAATGCTGATTGCAAATGTTGTGACGAAGATCATGGTTGAGTGACTTCGCCAAATATTGCGTGCTAGAGGCTAGCTGGTCCGGGATCCAATCCAAACAACTCCCTTCTGCATCACCATCTCCTCAGCCATCCCCCTCGGAACATGAAGCGGATTGGAACAAGTTGTCGTCAAAACTTTCCATTCTGCCGATAAAATCCTATGTCTTTACTGCAGGCTTCCTCCACAGCGGGGCTCGTGGTGTGATAAAGAATATCGCCTTACACTCTTACCATAAACACCGTTTTTCGACATCAATCAGACGATGGCGAAAGCTCGTCTAATTGATGTCGGAGGCTCTTATTATTAGTATACTCGTGGCCGAACTATTGTATTCTCATCATCGATCTGATTGAAACTTGTATAGCAATCAAAATACACAAAAGACGACTGCCACAACAGCATTAAATATGCCATCCGAAAACGGCGTCTTTGGGAATGTTGTTCTCTAAAGCACTTTGGAGGAACCGAACTGAATATATCCAAATCTCACTCAAGAGAGCACTGTCAATGGGAACTACACGTCCACTGGGAAACCATATGTCTTAATCCTTCCAATTAACCTCTACTAAGAGCGCCTCTGGGACGTCCAGTAAAAGCAATTAGGAAGTACTTTAAAGTAAGTTCTACCGAGCGAACAAACACCAGGCTTCATTACCATCAGATCTGAGATCGTTCGCAACAATTCTTACTACACTCTCACATTCGCATTGATAGAATGGCTTCTTGCCCATCAATCTCGTCTAGTCTGGCTTCTTCTTCTTCGTCAATTCGAATCCGCTTTCGGACTTGTCCTATGTTGCTACTACTGATAAACCTGTCAATACCAGCCTGTCTTTGAAGTGAACAGAGGCCGGTGCAGCGTTTGCGTTTGATGCAAGCATGTTTGGGAATGTATTATACGGTGGCACATTTTATGCGTCAGTCAGAGCTGTTTTTGTTATGAGAGGAAAGATCTCTTAAATTTGAAGTCATGGCGAAGGTTATCCGCGTTTTACCATTTGCTCGCCGCTCCTCATGCTGATATAGGAAGCCGGTAGTTTCTCTCAAACAAGAATCCCAGCATGTCAGCCAATCTAATACGAGGCCCAAGAAGTACCCGTCTATCTACTCAATTTTTTCTAGTCCTTCCAGTCTTGATTTCCCCCATTATGAGTGATAATGCTCTTAGACCCTTCAAATCCAACTCGTATCAATATATCACATTACACCCTCACATCTTCTGCCTCCTTCTCGCCAACGCTCTCCTGCGCCAGGTACAAAGTTACAAATAACATCACGGATCTTCAAACACTCGAATATCAGTATTTATACCGTAATATATCGTGCAGAATTGTCTTAAAAGGGTTTATATATTCGAATACGCAGCTTACTGATTGCAAATTTGCTTTTGGTACGACATAATATTAAATCGATTTAAGGCATTTCATTTTCATTTCTACACTTATGATTGCATACCCCATATGGAAAGGTTCATAATACTTCGTACACAGCACGAACCACTACACCCACACCCGAACCCCTTGCTCTACTTACCCCACCTGCACCCCACGCAATAATTAGACGAGATGAGAGACGGCGACGGCGACGACTGGGGACATCGAGAACATCAACCATCACGACAAAGCACGCAATAATCGCAGGGAGGGAAATGAACACAAAGCCAGAGTGCCAAGCATCATGCAGCTGCTGAACCACTTCACGGGTATATTCGAGGTACGTACTGTAATACTTTCTCCAGCATCTTCTCTCCTCCCCAACTCCCATCTCCAGTTCGTACATAGGTATATAATGCACTTGTTCGGTCCCTAGCATATATATCCCTCCTCCCAGGATCCAGGATTACATAGAAAGATTACAGCACGCGAGAGACGGGCAAAAGGGAAGGGAGGAAGAGAAAAGAAAAGATGGCATTACTGAGTTTTCTGCAGCCACATCCGGAAGATAGGCTTCATCTGCGTCTGCATCGAGCTCGGAGCGTGGTGTTGACTGCACAGGAGTATGTCCTTCCTTTCTCTTATCTTTGAAGCTACTACAGTGTGGATTTCCCCCTCTTTCGATCATCAATCAATTATCTCCTCACGTGCCTTAACACGAGAGAGAACACAAAGCCGGACCCAGAGCCCCAACCGATAGCCAAAAAAAAAAAAAAAAAAAAAAAAARAACCSCCCAAGATTCGTGCCGCGCAACGAACCTTCGAGGGCGCGTATGTGCGCACAGCGCTAGGCCAATTCTCCTTCGCGCTGGTTGTGCTCAAGATCTTTACGGCCGAGTTCTACAGCATCGGCGCGCTCTTCGCCACCTACGGCGTCGGCATCCTGATGGTCAGCCTGTACCGGCGGTACGAGGGTAACCGGCAATTCTTCAGCGAAGCGAGTCCGGACGGGATGGGGGGGCCGCGGAAGCGCTTCCGGACGAGCGGGAATGCTGTTGTGGTCTTGACGGCGCTGAGTGTGGGCGCGTATGCGAGTTTGATTGTGCTGACGGCTAGGCTGGAGGGTTGAAAGTGAGGCTGGTGGGTTGAAGGAGAGGGTGAGAATTGAATGCTGGGATGGATGGATGGATAGGTGTGATGTGCTGTGACATGATGGGGAAGAAAGGTCGGCATTACCAGATCTCAAGCTGGTGGATCCAAGGCAAGTGATATGCTCCTGGATAGAGAAGTGAAGGTGACCCTGTGAGAGTGGTCTCACCAAATGCCGACTTGCTACCGTATATCCCCTTCTACATTATACTAAGCACAACGGCGCTTTGAACGATTTATAGATACCCATATCTTCGCTAAGAGCAGACAGGTCATGTTGGAATGGGCCAATATATATGACCATTGAGGCCGAGACAGAGGCGAATATGAATAGTCAATTGAATAGGCGAATTTTCAAGAGGAAAATATCCGAAGTTTACTTTTACATTAACAAGCACTACATTGAAAGTAGCTCCTTGCCCCCCTTTTGCGCCATAATGCGCTATCGTCATATGTTTGTATCATATTTCATTCATATCACTTAGCCCTCTTCGCATTTCTAGAATCTCGTGAACGGCAACCTATGAATGTCAAGATTAGCAGCCATCTTCTCTACCCTCATCTCATTTATGCAACTCCTCACAATACAAACACCCTTGACGACACTTAAAGAAAAACAAGAACTCACCACTTCCCCCTCAACGTAATAACCGCCCAATCAACCCCCTTCTCATCCGTCTCCTTCTCCACCTTCGTACTAAACGCAATCGCACTCATAATCCCATCCCCAAACTTCTCATTCAGCACCGCCTTATACGCATATCCATAATTCTGCACAATCTCGTACAGGCGGTAGATGAGCGGCTCAACGGGCGGCATGGGGCCGGCGCGGCCCCGATCAGGAAAGCCAAGTAGCTGCGCTCCCAGTACGGCCTCGTCGACGGAGAGGATTTCGGCGAGCTTCCGGACGTCGTCGGGAGAGGCCAGCGCTTGTCCGTAGAAGAGGGCGGCGACGGCTACCTCGCTGCGGTTCAGGGCGGTGGCGATGGTGGCAAAGGTTAGGTTCTTGGAGGCTTTGGCGTCGAAGAGCGTTTTGGAGGAGGTGGGGAGGTTGGGGATTAGGGAGGTCTGGATTGGGGGGAAGGAGAGGGAAGTGTTAGTTTTTGTTGTGTATGGAATATATGATGCTTTGTACTGGTACGTGGGTGATGGTGTTGTAGAGACCAGTATATATCTCCAGAATGAGGATTAACTACTAGCAACACTTGTTGCTTGGAATGGATTTTTGAGCGGAATTGAGATACACAGCCTGGCATACACGCCCACGTCCAATTGCGCAGACTACGCTTGGATTTTTTAAGATGTTCAAAAAGTGCCAGACAGACAGACAGACAGAGAGACAAACAGTTCTTCCATCCTCTCAGACCCTTCGGGTTGTTAAAGGAAAGGAGGGTAGAAAAGACCCCGACGATGCGTTCAACATAAATATAAAACGCGGGGTACAATGGTAAAGGAAGTGAAGTAAAGACTCACGTCAAGCACAGCGATATTCTGATTCTCGGCCATTGTTTCTTTCTCTCCTTTTTCGTGAGACAAGTTTCCAATTGAAATAGAAGAGATATGTAAAAAGAAGAAATAGTTGTGTGTAGAAGGAAGAAATCTAGAAAGAATTATCATTCATAATAATCAATACACATCTTGCCCCTCTTTCGCCTCGGAAAGCGATAAACGTCATATGGTATATGGGGCTCCGAACCCCCCCTTTCATATATCCCACAGATCCCGGGTTAACCCCGAGCTGTGTGTTGCGCGCGGAAATGCTTATTTGTGTGGCTTACTACTTGCTTACTCATCCATCCAGTGAAATGGTATCACTCCCGCTCTACTTCTACTCTAACTTTTGAAGTCGCGACGATAACGATTGCTTTCTTCTCCGTCGACTCATCTAGCCATTATGATTCCAGCAAAATGTTCCACCAGAGTCACGATCTTTGCAACAAAACAGGTGTTCTAAAGTTGGACCCGCCAATAGAGATTCAAGGCGTCTGAGTGGTTTTGTTTCGAAAGCCACGCGCAAGCACCCCTTCTTCTTTATTCTCGCTCTACAGTATCTCTATCAGGGCGAAATCAGCGTGTCTTGAGGCTCTAGCGAGTAAACAAGAGCGCCAGTGTTGCTCGACGAGGTATCAGCGTCATGATCGCTAGTAATGATGGCGGCAAAAGAATGAGCAGAATACTTCTGTGTCTTTCCACAGATGAGGATGATTTTATTCTCAACCAAAACGAAGGAGGTCTATCTCCATATCTTTGTGGAGTGAGGGATGTGAAGTCACACGAGACGAATTAACTTTGAGAGTTGGCAAAACAATTTATATTGCTATACTAAATGAATGTGTGCTCCTAAATGAAGCTTCACGAAATAAACGATTGCGGAATAGATTCTGTAACCACTAACCGCCATCAGTCCTCAACCACCAACCGCCGCCAACCAACAATCCATGTTCAACAATCAAAGTTGTTAGATCAAGATAGAGACAGCAGTCAGCTCCGGCTGCAGAACCTTATACTCGATGTGGCCTTCCGACTGGCTAGCCGAGATGTGCTCGAAAGTGAGCTCGAGATCCTTCAACCGGCTGTAGAAGCAAGCTGCGGCATCCTTGATGGCTTCGGAGTCGAACTTCTCGTTCTCAAAGTTGGTACGGTCCTTGTTCACGTTGTAAAGCGACTTGGCGTATGTGAGCAGATTGTATCGCGTTTCTACCTTGAAGCTGAGCAGCTCGGGCAGCTGTGCGGCGAGAAGCCAATCCTTCCACTTGGGACCCTCGGTGCCAATTGGCAACGCGGCAGTGAGCTCCTTCTCGGTGTAGCTCTGCAATGTCTGGAGATCCTTGGGCAAGGGGGTGCAGAGCGCAGGCGGCTTGGCTGGGACGAAGCTGTAGTAGTAGTCTTGGAGATAGTTCACCGCGGTGTGCTGTGGCGAAGCCGTGTGAATGCACATGGTGACCGCGTCGATCAGCTGTTCCACGGTGGTAATGGTTGGGAAGCTGGGGATTTGGCCCTTGGTCTGAATTTCCTTGCACCAATTGGGAATATACTTATCAACTTGGACATCCCTGTCGGACTTGTACTGGGTCACAAGCACTGATTTCACGAAATCACGTATGACTCCCCAGAGCAAGTGCATGTCCGTTGCGTAGGGATAGTTTCGATACTTTTGTCCGGTTTCCGCGTCGAGGTCGAAGCCTCGTTTCTTGAGATCATTCGGTATGTACTTGTCCTGAAAGTTGAAATTTTTGTAGGACCAATCAACCAGACCAAACACACGGTTGGTTTTAGGATCCGGACTAATCGTAGGTCCGAATCCTGCAATTCTTGCAATGACCGCTGGAACCAAGACAGAGCGGGCTGCAGCGTTCAAAGCGAGCGTTCTGAACCAATGTGGACTCAGTATCTCGTACAAGAGATGATCATCGGGAATGGTCCGGTTGGTTGCAACGATGATTGATTGCCTCTTCAACCATGTGCGTGTCGACGAGATGCACTGCTACTTCGTGCCTTGCCCAGTCGGCAGTTTGCGCGCAGGTCTTGGCGTATCTCCATGGCCAATCATCCTTCTCATTCACAGGTCCCTTGTCGTCCGGAGTCAGTCTTTTGTTGAAGATGGTAATGGAATTTTCCAAGGAGCCCTTGTAATCAAGAGTGATGGCCAACGGATGGAGTCGCCCATCGGAGTTGAGCTGGAAGATGATAACCGACGCACAAGCAAACCGGAATGCCATCTTTCCCGTTGGATTTCCCTCTTCATTCATTTCCGGAATGACATTCTGGAAAATTTCGTCTTTGCTCAGGCGGGTAGCCTCACGAAAGTACGAATAGTCTTGGATAAGCAGGTCTTTACCCCCTGATAGCAGGTTTCTCATACCTCCAAGTCCTTGCTTATTCGCTTCAGCAATATATCCTCTCACTTTCTCTGGTGGCGCCGTGTGGATGGTAGTTGGGTTGACCCCGCTGAAGTGTTGGTGAGCAAACCTGGCATCCGAGTACCAGTCAGCTAAGTCACCGAGGTTGGTCCCGCCCATGATATCCGTATTGGGGCTTGGGTGGTCATGGTTGTACTGTTCACACGCGGCAATAGTCGGACCTTCATATGGAGTGCCCTTATGGGAAATGCTATCTGGGACGATAAACGAGAGAACACTGGCAATAGCAGCGACAAATTTCTGTGTATCAAGGTCAAATATGTGACCAACACCTGGGGATCCTTCCTCCTGATCCGGAGGGACTGTTTGGAGGTGAGGAGGGTAGCCGTCGACGGATGGGTCGCTCCAGCTGTATACATCTTGCTTCTGTGTGAGATCTCGCTTCTGAGGGATGATAGGCTCGAAGCCCTTTGCATCAAAGTGAGATGCAGCCCTGGGTTCAAGTCAGCCGAAATTGAAGCCATGTATCTGCTGACAGAACATTGGAGGTATCATACGCTTCCTCGATCAAACTATATATCTCAGTCAACGCCATACGTGTGCCCTGGTATGTCCCTTGTTTGAGACCCCTGCGGGCAGCCAGACCACCATTGACAGCACCCCTTTTGTTAGTGCTCAGAACGATGCCTTGCCTCTGCAACTCATTCAAGAACACACCCTTGTCCCAAACGACCATGGGATCATCCTCCACCCTGTGGGTGATCTTCCTCTTGAGAATATCATCTAGACTGGGTAGACCACGGAAAGCCTTCAATGGGCTTTGAACTGCGGTAGCCATGGTGGAATGTGAAGACTGATTTGGATCGAGTACAAAGATAAGTTGGTAGTGAGGATGAGAGTTGGAGGATGGCAGAGAGATGATGCAGCGACATCTGCTATATATACTGCTGTGGCAGTCATGGTTCGATCAAGCTGCTGCCAACCGTACTCGATATCAGCTATGCCAAACACCAAGCTGATCCCCTCCAAGGACTTCAAAATTCTCAGTATTGCCACAAGCATTCTTTCCTCTGGCGACCCAAGCAACCCAGCTATCCAGTGTCAGCCACACGTTAAGCCATTCCGGTCTTGCTCGCAATCCTCTTACGTAGAGTATAACTCCACGAAGCACATCCAAGAGTTCATTCAGCTACGAACGGAGTTCCCACCATGCGCCACTAGGAATGGATTGCTGCTGCTCATACCCTCACACGGAGGAGAGAATACTGTTGCCGGATTAACAGCAAATGAATGTCTACGATCTCTCAGGGCCTTTTCCGCTGCTCGTATAAGCCCGCTGCCTATTTAACGCCATTGAAAACCAGACTATTCCGTAATTGGTTTGCAGGTCATCATAAAAGGGCTTTTTCTTCTCGGCTGACTGTGGTTTCAGGTGCGCCGAGGGTGAACTACTGTACGAAGTACGAATTAGGCTTTTGAAGAGACGGTCAAGACGGGCCGGAACGAAACGAGACACTAATTCAGCCTGTAACGGATCATAAATTGCCCAGTACATTATTACTGTACAGTACCTGCTTTCATAGTTCATACCTATTCAAGTATGGCTCTCCCGTAACTCCCGGCATGCGGTGGTTATTAGGGCTGCGGGGGCGGGGATTAAACGCTCCGGATCCCCACTTCACTCCTCATTCTTCATTCCCATAATCTAGGTGTTAGTACACTTATTTTTATGCTTCTGTTCCGACATTTTGATAATAATTACGTGTTTATTCTCAAAACCTATACAGTAAGTTGCGTTGGGTCGACATCAAATTCCCCGTTGAACCCCTCCAAGAAGAAGCCCTTCTGTGGCTAAAATCCAGCTCCATTCTCAGCCCTCTGGCTGAGATATGGCGGGCTGGAATGTCGCAACGGCATGTTCACAGGATGGAAAGTCTCGGGCTGAGGTTTAGACCCAGACCAAAAGTGTCGAATCGTGGCTTCATTATCTTTTGTGGCTGCGACATTATCCGCATTTCTATCCTATCAATCAAAGCCATATGGTCAGCATAGCATATGATGACCTCCGTTGGCCGGTGCAGCAGCGGCTTCTCTGCTTGAGGCGCTTTTTCACTTCGATGTTGTTGTCCTTGAGATCATGCTCCATCTGAGCGAATGCATAGCTCACAACATTGCAAACCGCATTCCAAATGATGTGGTTATAGAGTCTGCATTAGCGTAGACTCATATGGTGGATATTCACAGATCAGCCAGATGTTATTCGATCAGCTCGCTCCCCTATATATGAGCTGGACTTGCAATGCTCTGTTACCCTCCTGCTTCTTCTCAACGCTGAAGCTCAAATCAGATATCTTCGAAATCAATTTTAATTTCCGATAGTTCAGATTTGATTTTCAATTCTTATCTCACAATGGCTGCTCCCGGTAATGGTGCTGCGAATGGAGCGAAAGACTCTAATGGTCCCCTTGCGATGGACTTGGTGGATGAGATGCAAGCTTTGTTTGGGAAGCATCCGGGCTATCGTACCAGTATGTATGCTTCAACCTTTTGATTGAGATACCAGACTCACCAATTGTCTTTCCTTAGCCCACGCAAAAGGCCTTCTCGTGGAGGGAACATTCACACCAACCGCGCAAGCCAAAACTCTTTCGACAGCTGCTCACTTCCAGTCTGCCTCAACTCCAGTCATAGCCCGCTTCTCCGTTGGCGGTGGCATACCCCATATCCCCGATGTAGATGACGGTGCCACCCCTAAGGGTGTGGCCATTCGTTTCAAGATCGATGAGAACACTTACACCGATCTGATCAGCCACTCCTTCAACGGCTTTGCAACCCGGACCGGCGAGGACTTCTTGGCCTTCCTCCAAGTCTTTCGCGCCTTCAAAGTCACCCAATTTCTGCTCCAGAAGGCTCAGGCTGCTGGCGGGGATACCTCCAAGGAACAGGCGAACTTCGACAAGGCCGAAGCCGCCTTCCATGGCTTTCTGGGCACGCATCTTTCCGCCGCCATCTTTGTCGGTTCACCTAAGCCAAATCCCATCAACTATGGCACCATCACGTACTTCGAGCCCAATACGCATGTGCTGACTAACAAAGATGGCAAGGTCACGAACGTCCGCTACCGGCTCGATCCCGCAGACGGAGAACACCTCTACCCCAACGACCCAGAGAAGCTGAAGGAGCTCAGGCAGAACTATCTGGAGGACGACCTCCAGCAGCGATTCCCCGGCAAGCCCATCATATTCACCATCCAGGCACACCTCGCGGACCCGAGCGATATCCTCGACGATGCGACCATCCCTTACAAGAGCACAACCTTCGTCCCAGTCGGCCAGCTGGTCATCAATAAGGTCTCGGGTAACAACGCCGCGGAGCAGCAGCAGATTGCGTTCAGTCCTATCCCGGACAAGGGTGGCATCACGGGTATTGCATCGTCCAACGATCCGCTCATACAGATTCGTAAGGGAGTCTACTGGATCAGTGCTGACCAGCGGAGACACGAAAAGCAGGTGGAGTAAATAGACTCATGTGCCTGATCTCTGATGAAGGAGCAGCGGTGTTGGAATCCACGATGCTTACTTGAGCCTGTGTTCAGAGCTAGCTAGCTGGGATGTTGGTTTGAAGAAACTGAGGGAGAGATCCCCGGGTTTGGGTAATATGAAGATCTTGAGTTAGTATAATCCACCTAGCTCTAGCCTTAATATCTATCATACATATCACCTCTCATGAGCGATACCCACCTCTTCTGCCAGTCTAGCTCTGCATTTGAAACACTCCTTGTAAGAAATGCTATCCACCATGCAGTATGTAGTAGGCTTTTCTGCCGTGCTTGCCTTTCTACGTCCATGATGGAGACAGGAAATATAGAAGTAGCTATCATAGTAGAATCAATCAAGTCTCTTTCCCATCCCTCCATCACCTGTTCATTACAGTAATGCCATCAGCGATTTTGAGCTTAACATCCCGGCCCTTTTACCTCTCAATGTAACAAACAGGAAAACCAGGAATAGCGTGCAAAAAATGTACCGTTCATCGAGTCATTGAAAGCATACTGAAATCATAAGACTGATCGAAAGCTAGCTTAAGACACCGCTTCATGCTGCTGCTTCACGCAATATTCTCTTTATGGCAGCTACAGCATTCCTTGAAATCGTGTCCTTGCATACATGTACTCGAGTAATTAAGG
The DNA here is from genome assembly GCA_003988805.1 of Ploettnerulaceae sp. D365. NCBI lineage: Eukaryota > Fungi > Ascomycota > Leotiomycetes > Helotiales > Ploettnerulaceae > Ploettnerulaceae sp. D365. Next base: position 432,644 of record QYAL01000070.1, read on the forward strand.
GAAACATGTGTTTCAATTGGTTGTTTCATTTCGCCGCGTACTGTATATTCCGTTCCACCTAGTTACCGGCGGTTTGAGAAGTGTATACAATAGCAAGGGTGCTCGCCTCGCTTACGTGTTACTTCCCCCTGAAATCAAAGACCTGAAGCTCGCTTACTGTATTCAGGGAGTTCCCATAAATTCCCTATTAGTCAGCCATGTCTAGACTAGTACTCCCGACATGTTTCTGCCCCACCAACCCCTCCATTGCCAGAACCATTCAAGTAAAGACACCACTACGAGAGAGTAAAAGCCGTTTTCTTTCCTTAATTCCTTTGGCATTGGCATTAGCATTAAGATGGAGTACGATACCAAGACCTGTAAGCTGCCAATCTTTACTGTTGACCATATCTAACCAGCTGTCCCAGCTCCTTGCTCCACTTCGGACAAAACCTCATTCGCATATATATCTGCGAGAGACCGCTGGCCTATTATACTTGTGAGAGCAACACCCTACCACAGGAGTCAAACTGATTGGGAAGACTGGAGCAATCGATGATGTACACAAAGCCGTGTCTGAAAGCGCAGACGAAGCAAAGCGAGACGAGGGCAAGAGAATAGTGGAAGATCTGGCCAAACTCAAGTATGAGCTGCAGCACGATCGGAAGATAACGTAAGGGCATTGTCATACAATTGAGACTAAGCTGACGAGTGGCAGACCTTTAGCAGATGATGGGCAAGCAGATATCGCAAGATACAATGAAGAATTGGAGCAACTGGGAAATCCCTCCTGGTTTAATGTTCCTTGGCTTTACGCAGAATGCTATCTCTACAGGTTTGACTTTATTGTGTTTCTATGAAACATTACTGATGGCAACCAGACGAATAGCAACATCATTCGCCCTCTCGAAACATTGGAAATCTTATGACATATTCGCAATACAAAAGATATCAACCTTCCGCTCTTCTCGCCCCGCCGTCCTCGAACTTGCTGGGCGGTACCACGAGCTCATAAACCAAATAAAAAACAAAGGTAGCAAATCGGTGGATGAAATCGAGGAAGCGGAAAAGATTCTCTTTATGGAGATGTGTGAGATTTGCTTGTGGGGAAATGCTACGGATTTATCGCTCCTGACCTCGCTTACATACGAGGATATCCAGAAGCTTCAAGGCTCAGAGGCCCGGAAGGCATCAGAAAAGAACATTCTTGTCAACGATCTGGAGGCTGCATACGATACGCTGAAGAAGGCAAAGAAGGAAGGCAAGAAGTATCGACAGGTTGATATTGTCCTGGACAATGCCGGGTTCGAACTCTATGTCGATCTTATCCTCGCTGGCTTCCTCTTGTCCGCCGACCTTGCTACAAACGTTATTTTACATCCAAAATCGATCCCCTGGTTCGTCTCGGATGTTCTTCCTGGAGATTTTGCAGCTCTCCTCAATGCACTAGCCACTCCCCAAGACTTTTACTCTACGCCGTCTACGGACGAGAAAGCAGCAGGTGAAACGCCAAACCCACTCAAACAGCAGGAAATAGATGAGCTGTCCTTCCTATTCTCCGAATGGAGCAGCTTCCATGCCGAAGGACAACTGATGCTACGCTCAAACCGCTTCTGGACTGAAGGAGGGAGCTTTTGGAGATTACCTGGCCTAGCTCCCAGACTTCACGAGGATTTGAAGGAGAGCGAGCTTGTGATCTTCAAGGGTGATCTGAATTATAGGAAACTGACAGGAGATGTAAGACCTACCACTTTGATAACAAGGCAGCAGTACTAACTTCAACAGGGCCTCTGGGATCCTACCACACCATTCACGGAAGCAATTGGTCCCCTGGGACCCGGATCAGGCGTCAATGTTCTGGCGCTCCGGACCTGTAAAGCAGATGTTGTTGTTGGGCTCAAGCAGGGTCAGGATGAGGAATTAAGAGCTATGGAAGGAGGAGGCGGTGATAGCGGAGCACGCAAGTGGGCTTGGAGCGGGAAGTGGGCTGTGGTGTCTTTCTCTGCTGGTCGGTAAGGATTGCACGGATAAGCCATGATTGATGTATATAGATGCGCAAAATTTGATAGAGCATATAGCGATAGACGATTGATTGATGCTTTTTGAGTGGCACTTCCATCGATTCTAGGTCCAAGTTATGTTTGAAGTGCTGACTAGTATCGCATAATTATGTAGGTCAGTTGCAACTCAACGCCCAACGATCTAGCAAACAAGACGCTTCCTCGGTTCCTCTCATTTCCATGACTCTCTTTTCATTTTGAATTTATATCATCTTAGATATCGGGTTTGGATATCCATGCATCAAGGCAGGAAAATCCATGGCTTAAAACTCCCCCAACTAACTCCAAACAAATATGCAAAGTCCCGTAAAACGCAGTTCCTTATGATACAACCCGCAAGATCCCAAATGTAAGGCTAAGCATGAGCCCGGTGAAGACAGCAATCTGTCTCCTCCTAGACCACACACCTCCTTCACGTATCAGCCATCCGACACAGCCCAAAGGCCACAGGAAGCCCATAATATTCCCCCATAGTAGATCATCCAGCGCGCCTCCGCCGAGCCCATCGTCGCCAAAGTCGAATCCGCCCGCGCCCGCACCTGCTCCCGCGTTGCCTGCGTTGTCATCGATCCACGAATCCTCCATACGCAGCAGCGTTTCGGGCGAGGGCATGGTATCCGGAGTGTGGATATTCGACTGGATGGAGCGGAACTGCAGACGCAGCTGGTTCACCTCTGCGGGCGTGAAGCCCCCAGACAGAAGCCGCTCAAAACCCCGCGGGGCAGGCGTCGTGGTCGTAGTGGTCGTCGAGGGTGCTGCTGCTGGTGCTCCAGTCCGCGCCTCGCTCAGGTTCTTGTCTCGCTGCTTCTTCGACTTGCGCGAGAGCGTCGCGGCGGCGGCGAAGGCCTCCGCGGAGAGCTCGGTCGAGGTCAGGGCATCGCCGATCGAGCAGTTGACGTAGACTCGTGGCGGCGGCTCGACTGCTTTCCCTTTGCCTTTTGCATCTGCGGGCGGCGGTGGCGGAGGCGCGGGGATCTTTAGGACTTCTGATAGTACATCGTCATCTTTCAAGAGCTTCCCGCTGTGAATGAACCTAAACCTGTGCTGCGAGGTTGGGCTCTCCAGTTTCGATCGTAGAAGGTGCTTGAGGGCAACTACGGTCGTCTCATCTGGGTCGGCGATGTCTAGTAAGAGATCTGGAATCGAGGTCGTGAATCGGACTGTGATGAGGAGAGGCGTTGGCTCTGGTCCCTGTGATGGCGCGAGGAAGGCCGCCATGGCCTGGCCGTCTGATATAGTTCGAATCTATCGAAAGTATCACAATTGCAGATTCATCCTGAACTCTTAAGTGAGGTTCGACATTCATTGTTAAGGAGAACCAAAGAGGTGATGGTGCTCGTGCTTGAACTAGAGATGCGGTTGTGGCGGCGGGGCGGGTACCAACAGCCTTAGCGTGACAGGGGTGAGGTCAACTTCAATATTGTCCCCCTCAATGAGCGGACTTCCAAAGTCAAGCATATGCGGCAATTCAAATATTCTGACCTAAGACTTTCCAGGAATTCTAAAGCGGTACAGTTTGTTCTTTAGTTTGTTGGTTTGGTGCGTGTATGCTAGAACCAGCCTCATCAGTATCGGAGACAAGAAACTTGACGTCTCTGGAAGCTATCAGCATGAAGTTGAAGTAACTATAGTAACTCCGTTCCGGTTCAGAACACCGAATCCTTTCACGGGAGTCCTAGCTATACTTGGTTTGCTAATCCTTAAAGTAGGAAGAGGAATGAGATGTCGATTTCACAATCGAGTTATAGTTGGCTGAAATTCCAAATCTAGGAATATTCAAAAGCGGCGGATAGAAACTGTACAAAGTGCGATTCATCAGTACAACTGAAATTGACGTCCGGCTTCCCCTCTCTCAATCTCATAAGGTCAACTACACAAGACGGTAAATTAAAGTCTGTCCCCATATCGATCGAGTGGCCGACAAGGAGTCTCATCTTGGCTATCTGCAGTAGGAAGTGGGCTTCGATTCATAATAGAGCAGACGCGGTGATTCGCATGACAGAGAAGCGAAGTGGAAGGCAGGGCTTGTAGGAAGCGAAGTCTCCCCCATAATAACCGGGTCAGATTCTAACTTGAGTCCTGACTTTCCAAGATTAGGTGTGCGAGTCTCGTCGTTCTATCCCAACTTCTCCAGGTATGGATAAACACCAATCAGTTAGCCTCTGGTCGATCCTGGATATCACTAAACCGGGCGGGGGTTGAGATGGCTTCAAAGTAGGCCATGCTGATCTTTATCGTTCTCCTTTTCGGATCTATACTTCGACAATCTTATCATCTTCCTCGTCATCCTCATCTTCATCCTGATTCGCCCAACTGCCACCACCACTCGAAATTTGCGGCCGCCCCAACGATTGTGTGCTCGTCTTCGCTCTCGCCTTCGGTATCCTCTGCAGCGCTTGCATGCCCTCACTGACCTCCTCTCCTTCCTCGTCCCTCATCAAGACTTGCACCAGCCTCTCGCACGCTTCTCTAACCTCGTTATCCTCAACATGCAAATGTGTCTCCCTTACAATCGGATAGACCTTGATCTCTCTCAAGATATCCCTCCCTTGTCTCGTCGTGGTCAACAACATCAACGTCTCTATATGTGTCTTGATAATTTCTGGATCCGAATCCCTCTGTTTATCAGGCGACAGCAATTGTAAGTCTGGCAGCATAGAGGCACTTTCCTCCTCGTTGAATTCCTCATTGCCGGTTATAGGAAGTAAAAGGTAGGGTAGAATGTTGATCTCGTCCTCGTCGAGAAAGGAGGGATGCGCCGAAATTTCAAAGGCGACATTTTTTATTGTCGAAGCGACACCTTTGCGCCTGATGGAAGATCTATGTTCGGTGAAGACGACGAGTTTTGTGAGGGGTACTATGCCGTCGTATTCTTGTTTCGCGAGGAAGTATTCTCGCCCTTCTTTGTGTTTGGCGAGATCAGCGAAGAGGTAGGAGAGGTAATCATAGTCGGCCGCTTTGTTGTATGTGCCATCCGCACCTTTGACAAATAGATCTAATAGTTGGTCGATAGCCTTGTTATTTGACGCAAGTTCTTTCGGTGCAGGCCGTTCTATTGTCAGTATATCCTTCAGCTCATCGTATTTCGCGAGATTGGCGAGGAGCATAGATAGGAGGTTCGCGTTGGGCTCGGAGGGATTCTAAAGCCGGAGGAGGTGAGTGGATGTCTTTTGAGGGAGGGTGTAGAACATACTGCCACACGGCCAAGTAAAGTCTTAACAAAGTCATGGTCTGAGGCGAGGTAATCGAGGATTTCGCGATCTGCGGTGAGATTTATGAGGATTGTTGTCGCATCGGCGGCGATTTTCTGCTGGCTATTAGGACAATTGACTCCAATGGGTTTAAGATAGGCTTACTTCGTAATCTCGTACTAGGAGCTTGAGGTCCTTAATCGGTAGTAAATCGTTCGTTTTAAATATTGCAGGCTGAGAGAGGGAATATGGAACGAGGTTCTCGACAGCTAGGTGCTAATGTTAGATTATTGTTTATATGACGATGGGTGTTGAGTGAGGACTAACCCAGCTGCCGAACTTCAGTGTTGCCATGAGAGACAAAATCAACAAGCTATTAATTGTTCAGTAAGAATCCAACTACAGTAGATCCCGTTTGCTGCACGTACCTGTTCCAGTTCGGTAGGCATCTTAGATGGCTGATGGGGTTGATGATTTGGTGGAATGAATTGCCCCTCAAATACTCGATAGGGATTTCGAAATTTTGATGGGGTTTGCCTATTCTGCCATGAGTTGCCGCCTTTACCTCACTACTTCGTACTCTTTATATAATCTTCCCCATAGCCAGCTGGGCATAGCCTTGCTGTGAATGATTCCATTGAGACTGTGTACCATGCAAGGAGACGCAAAGATTTGATGTTGATTGTCAAGGTGTAGCAATGCATTTATTGCAGCAGGGCTTTTCGTGTGGTTTGGTGACTGAAGAGAGTACGAAGTACGAGCTTGATGAGACATACTGTACTCGTAGATTTCGCCTACTGATGCTGACTAACGCAGCTTACATGGGGACAACGACAACGACGACCCAGAGGTTGCCTCTTCATCTTTCCACTTTCCACTTCTCATTCAAAACAAAAGCCTCTCGCTATGAACGGAGATTGGGTTCATTCTCAAAATATAATGTCCTCCTCCTCATTTCCTACTCTCTTCCCTCTCTCTTTTCTCTCTGTTAAGCTTCGGACCACACCTGCAGCTTCCAACCAATCGCATCTTTCTGCTCACGTTCCAGCCGAGAGTTCTGTCGCGAGCTTTTCCATTCTCAACACATATCCCCTCATCTCTCGATCGCATATCGTCACTTAGCTTTCTATGCATGTAGTCCAGCACATTTGTCTGGATTCCTGCCCCGCACCCACCTTTGCAATTGGGTAACCACTTGGTCGAGATGAGTTGGCTTCTTTTTACCGCAGTATGATACAGTAAGATTAGGATTCCACCCCATCTGGGATCCTTGCTGCCGACCTCTTCAAAGCAAAGACTGCATATTGTTAGTAGTCAGGTAGGTGGTATAAGTACCATGGCATCCGCTTATCGCGGTGGTAGACTGGTAGTTTCAAGACCGCTCCTGCTTCCCGACTATTGAGCGAATACGGTTGTGAATGTCTTGAACGACCCACCGTGAAGTGGAGATTCTGTGCTTAGGATTCTGTGCTTGATTTCTGTACTCCGGCTTCCAATTAATAGTCTTTGTATTATTCGGTGGACGTAAGTACGTTACGCATTTTCCTTGTGCCATATGGACATTAGGAAAGTTCACGTCACTGAGAGCAGAGTAGTTGTCCAGATCCTCGAGGGGTATATTATACAGCTACGGGCAGATTGGGCAACTTGCAATTGGAAAATCTAAGGAGGGTTTTGGTTCGAGAGACGAGAGGAGATAAGGCTTAATGAAATGACTTCCTCCCGCCAGCCGAAGCTCCACATCCACCCCAGCAAGGGCGAGAGTTCTCTGGCGACCACGACTTGTAGCAAAGGACATGCGCACCCGTCTTGGAATACGACTGGAGTCTTGAGGATCGCAAAGTGCGAGTCTGTGTGTGGATTTTACCAGAAAGAAACGAAGACGGCGGCGAACCTAAGGAAGGTATGACTGATCAGGGAGAAGAGAAGGAAGAGGCAAGTCAGCTGATTTACGTAGCATGTAGCGATTCATATCAAGAATGAAGGCTTGAATCTGTCGATTGCAGAGGGATCGAATGGGAGGGAAAAACTGTACGTTGCCCGTTTGTTTGTTTCTCTTGCAATCATTTTAAATACAATCAAGAGGTATTAACATGCAAGTAGACAAATGCCCATTGCACAACTCGACCACTCCGGGAACGACTCATCTCAGATCTCCTCTCTGACTGACGGTTCCAGCTCCAAGGATGCTGGTAACATTTGCAAATGCTGTTTCGCTGCTACATACTCGGCGGACTCCTTCTCCCCCTCTGCAGTCCTAAAGACCATGGCCTCTCCAATCTCACAAGCCTCCGGATACACTGCCACACCTACCTTCCCACCCTGGCCTTCATCATCCAAACCGCTCTCGGTCCTTCACTCCCCAGACCTCTTCAGATCCCTGCGCGAACACAACATCAGCACCAAACATGCCTGGACCGTCATTCCCGCCTCGGAAGGCTTCCGCATTCTGGATCTATGCAAGAATCTCAGCGCCGCGGCAGGAGAGGAGAGCATCCCGTGCTATAACCGCGAGATGATCTTCGACGAGGAGTGGCAGGCGCACATGAAAGAAGTTCATGGCGTCTTCCTGCTCTGGCCCGAGACCTGGATGCGCAGAATCGAGGTGCTAGACCTAGATGCCTTTGGCGGGGATATTGGGGCGTGTAATGAGGCTATCATGGATAGTTGAAGATGAAGATGGTCAGCAGATTGGGGTTAGGATTGGGTTTGGGTTTGAGTTTGGCATTGACGAGGGTTGGAAAGCCATATATCTCTTACCTTTCTTTCATTTCTGGGCATAGTTGGTCATTGACTATTGTGTCTCAAGCACCGTAACAATTTAATTTAATGCGAGGTAATCTTCATTACATTAAGTATTGGAGAATATAGGTGGATGAAAAAATAGGAAGGGAATAAAGGGAGCTACGACTAGACTACACACACAGGCAGGCGATCAGGAAGGATACATGTAGGCCTACCTACTCTTAAGCGGATTGAAACGCGAAAACCTATATTGTCGAATATTTCTTCAGCCAGGAGGAGGATGAGTGGAAAGACTACGTAGGTAATAAATACGACCTCTATGCAGCGAGAGCTGATGTGGACAAGTTTCTCAGCTCATATTAGGTATCAATCACAACATGCATTACTTCAATGATCGCTTTCGAGTGTGTTGACTCTCGCTTGCAATTACAGTACTATTAGTGACCGATTTGTTTCCAGCTAGGCGCTGTGCTAATGCTACATTTTCCCACCGGTAGACCCTACCATCCACCGGAGCCCGACAACCTTCATCTTCGTTATTTTATCACAAAGTGGTCAACCACTCTTGCCCATTGTGCAAGAAAACGGTTTGTCTTCACTCCCAAAGACAAAACAGTGGCCTCCAACCACATGTTCCTGTGTCTCCTTTTTCTGGACCCGCATATAAAGCAACCAAAAAAACAATCAAAAGACGCTGTGCTATGCTATCTGCCGGGAATGCCGAAGGTGAGGACTTTTGTGTTGTGAAGCTAGTTTGAATCACGGGTATCATGTATTTTGGAGAGAGAAGGGATGGAGAGAGGGAAAAGCATGAGTATATCTGCCGGACTTACTATCGGTGGTTTCCTAGAACAGGGTTAGTAGTCATTGTACATGAGACCTGTAGATCCGAATCGAAGGGAGTCATGGCGAAAAGGTCCAATATCAAACTTCCAAAGGAGCGTTTCCGGAAGGACGATTGAAATGGCGGAGATGCAGCATTGCATATCCGAAAAAGATGAACAAGCCTAGAGCCGAAGCAAAAGCAATGTGTAATGGCATAACCTTTGGAAAAAGCAGGTCATGATCGTGATCGTTTGGCGTCTACTAGAGATCAGCAAAGACCTTTCTTCTTTTCATTTAAGATTGTCCGTACCTTTGAACTGAGAAGACTGGTTGTCACCAGATTCTACATCTGCAATAGGTCGCTTTCCATTGACGTTCGAAACGACATGTGCCTCTGGTTGGGCATCTCTGGAGGCTCTCAAGTCTTGTAACGTCTCAACTTCGTCCTCGTAGCCAATCTCGTCGTGGTCCTCTGCTGTTGCTGTAGGTATCGCCAGACCTTCGTTAGAAGGGCTAGGGTCTTCCAATAGATCCACGTCGTTAGAAATTTCTTCAGACACATCATCTTCATACTGGATTTCATCGGCGCCTATTGTCACGCTGGACTCTGTCGTTTCAACAGTAGCTAGACTGTTTGTCTTAGACCTTGCTTGGGAACTATCAAAATCGCCTGCTTCAACAGGCTCAAAAGAGCTCCCATCATGGCGAGAGTCTAAATTTTCGGCAATTGTTAAATCTCCTTCCTCGAGGTCAAGCTCAACAATCTCAAAGTTTTCAACTGCACTTTGTTCGTTAAAAGCTTGCTCAGTGCCATATCCATACATCGAGTCTTCGCTAGCCACTTCTTCGTTGCCTTGGAATTGCGCCGAGTTATGGTCATTTTGTTGATGCTCGAAATCGTCATCATGCGCATCAACAGCCGTGAAGTCTCGGTGATCTTCATCACCATTACTATTATTATCGTGAAACTGTTGGTACTCGTTTTCTCCCAAGCTTTCTTCATTTTCCTCTTCATTGAATTGCTCGTGCACCTCATGATCTTCGGAGAATCGTTGCTGCTCATCCCGATCACTGAATTGCTCATTTTCTGTCTCGTTTTGGTCAAGTTGTTGACTGGATCCAGGTCCGATGACCGAAGCGGGAGTCTGACTCAAAGACTCTCTTAGAGAGTTCTCCTCGGCAGCTGCTCTCGAGAGCGATCGCCGTTGAAGAGCGTCGTCCGCCTCTTGGTATTCTGAAAAGATCAGTTCCGAACATGTGGAACAAAAACAGGTCTTAGGTAAAAAACAAGGATCAATGAAAGCGGTGTATATACCGTTGCTGGTCCTATTATCATCAGACCTTGGCACCGCGGGCTTTGAAATCCCAGAATGCTCAATCTCATCATCTGAGTAATCGATCAAATCACCGTCTTCGTCAACATCGGAAGTAGTGACATGTTCTTTCTTCGTTAAAGCCGGAGTGGGAGCTCCGGAGCTTTCATGGACAGAAACATCGACAGAATCGCTCAAGATTGGCGCGGCATCTTCATCATCATCATGAACGTCTGACTGAGGATTTTCAGGTTGGTTATGTTCGTGTTCATGTTCCGTTAGTGCAACTTGTTGAATGGGTAACCTAGTATCCAAATCCTCAAGCTTCTGTTCGGATTCGTCGTCTTTGGTAGGTTTAACAAATTCGCTAGAAGGTTCGCTTTCTACGGTCAATTCAAAGTCGTAATTGTCATCATCTATTTCATCAGAGTCATTCAAACCAATGCTTTGATCCTCCCAGGTAGGGAACTCAGATAGGCCTTTGCCATCAGCGGCCGCTGCAATAAGATTGGTGAATCTGCGGATGAAATGACTCCTCGTCCTAAGAAACATGCGACAAGAGTCAGATTGCTCAAGCCCGTCATTTTGCAATAACTTTGCATGCAAATTCAATACTTCTTCCAGGGTCACTTTCTCGGTTGGTGAAGCAAACTGTCTATAGGTTAGCGCTGTACATATGGGGATATATTTCACCCGACTAACCTCTTCAGTTTCGAGGCCAAGGCTTTCTACAACCAAGCACAATTCATCCTCCTCGTTTAGATCGGCGTGGATAACTTCTCGAATTGCTTTAAAAAGCTCACTGAGGGGCCTCTTGGCTATTGAAAGATCCGAAAGAAAGTACGAATCAGGATCATCAAATTCCGAACTGGAGAATAGGTCATAATCTATTTCTCGATAAACAACCTTAACGTGATGAAGTTTAGAGTCATTGGTAACAGGTGCTGCATCAGTTGCGATATCATCCTCAAAAGGGGGCTTAGACTCAGTATTGGGAACAATATTAGGGGAACTCGAACGAAACTCTGGTACAGAGATTGGAGGACTTCTGGGTTCAGCAGGGCCCGTCGGAGTAGTACTGTGATGGGTAGCACTAGATTCCCGAGAAATTTGGACTGGTGGGTCTTCTGTCAAGATGTTCGCAGAGGATGGTGTGAGCGACTCGATAGCGTATTCCGCTTCGCCCTGTTCCAGAGTGTCATCCACCCCCTCATCTTCGAGGTTAAATTCCAGAGATTCGTTGTTCAGGTTGAGATCAACGTTGGTAGACAGACTATCAATCTGATTCGTACTGCCTACTACAGCTTGTGTGGTATCTGAAACGCTTGTGCCAAACTCCGATGTAAGTCCATCCACAATCGCCGAGGCCGTAGACTCCTGCTCCATGACATGCTCTTCCTCATCCAAAAGATCTGCATCTTCCATCTGAAAGGATTCGTTATCATCATCAAGCATAATATCATCATTCACTATTGGGGAGGGTTGAGGGTGGAAGTCGCTTTCGAAATCGACATGGGAAGTGGCGTCCTCAAGAATGTAATCCTCGTCCACGTTGCCAGCAGTCAGATCCAAATCAATATCAATATCCTCCTGCTCCATATTTTGGCCGTGGTCGGAAGCGATCTCCATATGATCGTCTACCATGATGACTTGGGATGCCGGAAGTTCTCTAAAGAATAGCTAGCATAGATATGGACGGGCGGACAAGTTATCGGGGATCGGGAGTGCTGAGATGAACTTGATAGATGTGAGGAAGCCTGTAATTTAAGTACGCTGGCAAGACCTAAGGGTGAACGAAGCCTGAAGAATTGTGCTTAGTTTTACTGAGTCGTTGTCCTAGGTGGCTGAAAAGGGACACGATGTTGATGGTTCTACCTAGAGGTGTAGTTGATAGGTGGATCGTAACAAGGACGTTATATTGTGACTGTAAGATCGCGCACAACAGCTTCAAGGGAGTGCTTGACACAAAGTTGGAGGAAGCTGAAAGTAGACGCGTTGTGATGGATCTTTTATGGTATAATTTTGAAAGTCTTAGTCCTTCGACCGACTTTCTACGCTAAAGTTACTGCCTTAGGTTTGAAGCCCGATCACGTGATTGCTATACAATATCCTTGGGATTTCCTGTAAATACATGTACTATTTAATTGTTTCATATGTTGGATATCTTGTTTGAAACTCATCTGAAAGTTGATAATGAAAGCAAGTGCGAGTTGTGTGAACATTCAATTGATCACACGTGATAGCAACATATGGTTCGAGGTCCTTAGCCATGACAGTTACAACATGACAATAGAGTACTGTACATCCTATACACTCCTAAATAAATCTTCGAACTGCTCTTCAGCAATCTTCATAACGTCCACCCCATAGACCGCCCGTTGCACATCCGCATCAGCCCATTTATCTGGGACCCTTGCACCTTGTGCTCCCTTCTCTCTCAACTCCTTAAATTGCCTGTCGCGTTCCTCCTTGGCAGCACCCTTTCCCAAATGCAACTCCAGGGACGAAGCAGCGGCCCAATCAACCAGCATCTCAGCTCTCTCCTTTCTGATTTTTTCGTATACTTTTAATGTCTTGTTAATCGTTTCGGGAGAGATATCAGGGAGTTTCCCAAGAAGAACACCAAGGACTGCAGCATCTTCAATAGCTTGAGCAGCACCTTGCGCCAGATGCGGAAGTGTTGGGTGGCAAGCATCCCCTATAAGTGCCACAGAACCGTGAATCCACGTTGGTAGCGGAGCATGAACACGTAATTTCCACTCGCAAACCTCTCCATCTGGGACCAGATCCAGCAATCGTTGAATCTTCGGACAGAAATCCGAAAAGACAGACCTCATAGCAGGCTTCGATCCTTTCGTTGTGTAGGTCTCCGATGGACCAGCGGCAAAATTGACGTCTGGCTGCGTGGTTGACATGTTGTAGATTGTGTTGTTGGAAATGGGATACGCGATGATATGGCGCTTTTCTCCGATCCAGCGCACCACTCTCTCACTGTCCATCAACTCTAGAAGTTCAGGGTCATCCTCAATCTGTGATCGGTTAATCATAATGCGGTAGGCGGCTTGGTTCGTGTCAACGATTGCCGCGTCGACTTTGAGGGTCTGCAGCATGTCTCTTCTAGCATTGCTTTTGATTCCGTCTGCGGCTAGGACAACGTCGGCTTCGACTGTGTAAGGCTCGCCATTTCTGGGGAGGGCAGTAAATGTTGCTTTTGGTGACCAGGAGTCAATTGTGCTCAGACTCGTTGAGAAGTGAAATTTGATAGCCTTTTCAGCTTTGCATCCCTCGAACAGACCCCCTGCGAGAGAAGATCGATGGCCGACCATATGTGGATAGCCATAGGTCTCGTAAATATAGTCAAGTGCAACATGTGCCAATTCGCCATCGGATGCTCCATCTAATGAGAAATTAGTCTGCATCCGCAAACTCTTCCAAGTTACAGATACTTGCCTCTAATGCTAGTCTCCGTGCAACGGACAGCTTCCTTCTCGATGCCTTTCCAGACACCATATCTATCTAAAATCCTGGCCATATTAGGAGCTAATTGAATCCCCGCACCGACAAAACCCAGGTTTGAAGCTGTCTCATAGACATGAATGTCTTCGAAACCCTCCTTTGCCAATGCCAGGGCACATGTTAACCCTCCCATCCCTGGTGGAATATGTTAGTTGCATAATCCTACTTAGCAGAAAAGAAAGCCAGAGGCTGCATACCAGCACCAATAACGCATATTTTCAACGACTTCTTTATTTCGGCCGTCATGTTGTTGCTTTATAATTAGTCTAATAACCTGATGTGAGCCAGATTCAAGATCACAAGGAAATTCGTGCTCGGGTTGGGATCAGATCACTCGGAACCGACGTAAGGCAAAGAGTAATTATAGGAAAAAGTCCAGATATCGAAAAGAAAAGTGCTTTGATATTAAAATATATTCCAGGTCGTCAGCCGTTGCGGGTCGGCGACGGTAGTTACAGGAGGGAGTTCTATAGCGAGGACGACCTGCTGCGGGGTTTCCGCGCCATGAGATTCAGGTTCCGGGAAAGCATTTATGCCGCCTATAGCTACCGGTAAGTACAAGTAATCGATTAAGAGGGGATATTTGCCATAGACTTGTGCCATCAAATCCGAATCGAATTACTGTAATGGACCTATGTAGACGGATGAAGTTTACATCTAGCTGAAATGAAAGGATCTTGGGTCTAGATGAGATGGAGAGCGAGAGTAAGAGCGAACATACAGTACAGTAATGGGAGGGAAGTGGTGACTAGAGCGTGGAGACTTGGGGAGTGAAGATTGAGGAGTGTCATCTATCTTTATGTATAAATGATCTATACTGTATATACTGTATATACTGTATATACTGTAACCATCGTACAGTACTGTGTAATCAACACGGAGGAAAATAAATACTGTAAAAGATGCAGGATTTGACGGGATTTTACAGTACAGTACGCCCCTGGCGGCCCTGGCGGGTACAGGCTTCCATCACTCATGAGGCGTCAGATGCCGATTGGCTTGGTTTGAGGCCTGTATCCCCTGCCGCCCCTACTGTACTGCACTGTATTTCGTACTTCACTTTACGACTATGATTTAGGTAGTACTTAGGCTTACCTTTGTTACGAACGTTAACCCACTATTATTGCTGTACTGTACCTTAAAAACCCGTTGTCGACAAGGATTACACTGGGAGTTTAATTTATTTCCACTTCCTCCTCGTGATCTCCTTTCAACACCAGCTCTGATCCTACAATCGCACCCGCACCAGATGTAATGTCGCATCTCTGGCTCGACCCTCGCTCTCACTTCCTATGGTGAACCTCCGGATTCTTCGGCTCTTGCCCTATGTGGCCTGCGTGCTCTCCCTCATCATTCTCTCCTCCTACCTCTACAGCCGTGAATTCGTCCAAATCCCACATCTCACGACGCCCAATTGGTGGCCAGCGCAAGAGGACGATTCGACGCTCGAAAAAATCCCTCTGCCTACCTCGGAAGAAGATGCACACCCTATAATTGAGCTGCTACGACGTGCAGAGGAAGATTTCAATAAAGTGATTTCGAAAGAGACGTTCGATTTAACTGCTGCAGCGAGACGTTACCGTGAGCGGAGAGGGCGCCATCCGCCACCCGGCTTCGACAAGTGGTGGGAATTTGCAAAAGAAAATAATGCGATCATCGTCGAGGATTTCTGGGACCAGATTTATCATGATTTGAATCCGCTGTGGGCGCTGAACCCGCAGGAGATGCTGCGAGATGTTCGGGGGCAGATCCGACAAATGAAGATTCGGAACGGCAAGGTTTCACAGGAGACGGACCACTTCTGGATGCCGATATGGCAGGAACTGATTCAGACCGTGGCTGGCAAGGGGAGGCTGCCGGACATGGATCTGGCGATGAATACGATGGACGAGCCGCGAATGTGGGTGCCGTGGGAAAAAATGAGTGAGTACATGGAAGTGGAGAGGAGTGGGAGGAAGGTGGTAGAGGAGAGTGTTCTGGAGGACAAGTATTCTGGTGAGTTTGAAAAGCTCCCAATTTTGTGTGATAAAGGTGCTAATCGTAGCAGAATTTGTCGACCTCAACACCACGGAAGGCGTACCCGAATTCCCTTGGGATAGCTCGCGTCCCATTTGGCCTCGAGTTGTGGTTCCCTGCGAACCAGATAGTCCAGCCCGCACGTATCCTACCCAAGCAGACTTCTCACAACCTCCAAACATGACATTGGCGCATACCGAACCACACACATATCATGGTTACGTCTCCAACTACACGCGTTCGATATCCATTTGCCACCAACCCGATCTGCAAGGTCTCCACGGCTTCTTCATAGAAAGCATTAGCATCGCTACAACCGATAAACTGTTCCCTCTGTTCGGAAGTAGTAAACTAGCTGAAGGATCCGAAATCCTCGTCCCGCCAACAATGTACTACAAAGGCGATGAGCGCTTCACTTCAAAAGATGCCCCTGTAACCTGGGACAAGAAAACCGACACCATTGTCTGGCGCGGTCTTGCTTCCGGCGGCCGCAACAAAGCCGAGAACTGGAAAGGCTTTCACAGACATCGGCTTGTGTCCATGTTGAACGGTACCCAAGCGTTGCTAATGCCTAACTCTTCTGCATTCATCGACATCGCCTTCCTTCCACTTGAAATTTACAACCTCGCCACCTTCTCCTCTCCCGAGCCCCTATCTCGAGCCGAGGCTATGGGTACATGGCTCACATCCTTCACAGATGCCTCGTTTAACGAGCTAGCCTGTTTCCCTAAGCAAGACCCATTTTTCGGCGGCTGTTCATACACGGATCACCTGTTCAAGCCGAAAGCCTCAATCAAATTGCAAGGTCAACATACGCATAAATACTTGCCCGATGTTGACGGAAACTCTTTTTCGGGAAGATATAGGGACTTCTTGAGCTCTTTAAGTGTGCCGCTTAAAGCAACGCTGTTCAAGGAATGGCATGATAGCCGGCTCGTGGCATGGAAGCATTTTGTGCCTGTTGACAATCGATTTATGGATCTCTACGGCATCATGGAGTTCTTCGTGGGTACAGGCACTGAGGATGCATTTCATCCCCAACCCATCCCTGCCGATGAACCGGGCAACGGCACTGTAGCAGAGGGCTACAAGAAGAAGAAAGGAGGCAGAGACCATCTCGCCCAGAAGATCGGTGCCGATGGAAGGGAGTGGGCGCAAAAAGTACTCAGGCAGGAAGATATGCGCGTGTATATGTATAGGTTGTTACTGGAATATGCAAGGGTTATGGATGCTAGGAGGGATGTTCTTGGCTGGAGGGAGACGAGTCCAAATTCCTCAAGTTCTGATTCGCAACAGGAGGATAGGAAAAAGAATCGAGAGGGGGGCTATGAGTAGATCGAGCTAGTCGAGAGACGGGGCAAGATTTTGGATAGAATGTGTGTCGCAGGCGTGTAGATATACTACCGAGGGGAGGATTGGAAATTGTACATATGGACCTGTATTACTTACCCACCGACATAGCGATAGCGTTCGCGTATCTCAGGTTCGCGTATTATTAGCGACCATGACTCCATGCAGCGATTTAGATATAATTTAATATGAATGAATGCATGATAACACTGCCTGACCTAAAGGTACGCGCCGAGAAGACATCAGTGCTGGGCTTGTATCTTCATTGACTAGAATTTGGGGAAATGATGCTAGGCTGCAGTGTTCGTGGATTTTTTTGGTAAAGCATGCTTGCTTGTTTCTCCAGAACGGATTTGAATACTGGATTCCGCGATAGTGGGCGTATTTTGATATCTGTGTACAATGATTACTGAAAATATAGTATAAATGAATACGGAATTACTCATACTTCCATCGGGAAATTCGTCGCAGTAAAATATCCTGACAGTACTTCTCTGCCCTTACACAGGCTAACTAGCTAACTAACGCCTTGCTGATGATTGTGGTTATAGTTGGTAGTATCGAGATGGGTTTAGCACTGATGAGAAAAGACTACGCTCACTTCATTTTTAAACCTTTAAAATCGTATTTTTCCTACTTCATGTTTGTTCCATTATTAGTGAAAGCCTTAGAAGGGAGGTTGCTGATATCCTCTTGAAAGATTGCTGATCATGGGAGCTGTCACAAGTACTGTACTAGCGTGGCGTTCGCTTACACTATCAACATTTAGGGGCAACTTTAGCGATATCGGTTACTTGTAAGTGGGAGATGCGATGCACAGTAACAGCAGGTGGCGTGGCATTTTAGCGTGGGCCCTGTGGATAGATCACAGGCTACTGTATTATTCGGGGAAGTGTGTGGTTTATTCCTGTCGCATGCTGAAGTATCCATCAGAAAGCAGGATATATCCTCTACAGTATGGTCCATATATCAGAGGGAGAATCATGATTACAGCTCAGGCCTGCCTTGCAATGTCACTACGTATTTGTGGGTTTTGGGGATAAGGGAAGCGAGGGAAGGATTAGGCTCGGATAAGGCTACTGTACTGTACTCTGACGCTGTGCTTCGTACTGTGCTGTGCTGTGATTCAAAATATATGATGCATGCGCATCGTGTCGTATCGCATCCAGCTTTTCGGTCCAATCGTGATTTGCTCATCTACCTCTCTAATAAACAGGTACCTGTTATTATATTGAGCCCCCATTCTTAGCACATGATGACGCTGTTGCAGCTTCTTCACAGCTTCGATTCGATTTTGGTGGCGGCTCTCCCTCCGCCACATTGGGGCAAGCAGTGCTAGCTGAACTACTGTACTGTATTTCCCGTGTTTCCAACAAACAGCTCCCTCGACTCGATAAACACAACACATACACTTCACCACACACCACACAAGCAGCATAGGCATGGCTCTGGCAAAGTCCTGATTTCTACCAAACATCATCAGCACCAATTCCTCGCCCCCACCCGTACTGCAAAGCTCATCGGATCTCTGAAACCAAGCATTTGATCAGCCCTGCGTCACACACCCTCCAAACTTCAAAGCCAGCCATCTCAATCCAATCCACCAGCGATGCCTCGTGATCTCGAGCAAGAGAAGCCGGCGCCCCCAGTGACCTTGACCGAGAGTCCGAATAGCGTCACAACTGAAAGGACAGAGAGCCCGGACCAGCAGGAGGTAGCTCCCTCGATGTCGGACCCACAGAGCCATTTTGTGATCGTTCCCGAGCATCAGCAAGTCAAGGCACCCACCAACCTCCATCCATACACGAGACCGCTCACCATCTCGGACTTGGACTCGTGCGTTGCTCTTGAGAATAGCGCTTTCACGAACCCGGAAGAACGAGCTACGAGGGAGAAAGTAAGTTGCGCGCGTGAGAGAGAGAGGATTGAATTACTGTATTTAGAAGCACGTGACAAATTGCCCGATTTGACTGCTGCTTCATTTTTTGTTGAATCTGGCTAGAAACTCGATGCTGACGCTCTATCCTAGTTCAGATACAGGCTCACAAAGTGCGGTGAGATCTGCTACGGAATCTTTTGTACCGTCGAGCCCGGTTCTGGCATCACGGCCGAGACCTTCGCCACAGGCAGGCCGGTCGAAACGAGTCGCAAGAACGGAGCCATCAGCGTCCTCCTCGGCCATGTCGTCGCGGCCAAGACGAACGACGCAGTAGCCACGGATGATTCGATGGGCGTGCCCGAGGACTGGGAGTCCCCGTTGCGGAAACCGTCGAGGCTAGGGCACCAGGAAGAAGGGCGGACCATTGTCCTCCACTCGGTTGCCATCCTGCCGGCCTTCCAGGGCCGTGGTATCGGAAGGGTCCTGATGATGTCCTACATGCAACATATGAACGGAGCTGGCATTGCTGATAAATTGGTATTGATTGCTCATGATGTACGCTCCCACTTCCATCTTTCACTCAACTCACATTCCCAAACTAACTTTTAATCGCAGCACAAGGTCTCATGGTATGAGAAGCTAGGCTTCACCAACATCGGGAAGAGCAAGGCTGAATTTGGAGGGGGCGGCTGGTTTGATATGGTAATGATGCTCCTCGACCTCAACTGGTCTTTCCGGATTCCGCTAACCTGTTATCAACCAGGGCTTCCAGTTGAAATCCTTGGAATCGAGAACGGCTTACTGCTAAGCAAGCATTTTACTCCCCTCTCCAATTAAGCTAACGATGATGTCTTCTGATGATACCCCCTTCAATAAATCTGCCTTGTATATCTCAACGCAACATGGGAGTCTGACTTTTGAAGCGCCCTTTTTAAAACATTTACAATTTACAATTTTACATTGCAATTTTCACTCACTTGAAGAGAGAGAGAGAGAGAGAGAGAGAGAGAGAGAGAGAGAGAAAACGAAAAATAAATTAAATGCACAGATCGTAGAGTGGGGGAAGGACTTATTGTCTACTCACCACATGCCTTGTACTCGACACTCACCTCTATACGCTTTTCAATCAATCATCCATCCATCTATCCATCTATCCTTCCACCCATTCATACATCTAATAAAGTACCCTCGCAGCCCCTTAACTCCCTATATTTATCCTTTAGCATTTTTGGTGCAGAAAATGATAATACCATCAACCGTCAACCGTCAACACAAAAACTGTGAATCCTATCCCCTTTCCTTCTTTCCTTCTTTCCTTTCCTTTCCTTTCCATGCCTTTCCTTTCCTTTCCTTTCTTTTCTTTTCTTCAATCTCCATCTCCATCCCAGTAATTGACTGTGCTCGGCGCACGTAGCTTCTCTCTCTCTCTCTCTTTCTCCCGCTCCCTCTACACAGAAAGTTCACACGACACGACACGAATAATCTTACTTCGGCTTTACAGGAAAGAAAGAAAGGTAAATCACAGCTTGAATCTGAAGTTCTTCTTATTTTCTTCTCGAGATTCGAAGTCTAAAACTTCAACTTCAATTTTTGATATCTCGGTTTCTCTCTTCTCGGGCCTCCTTTCTAGTGCATCTAATATTTGGTTCTGGTACTAGTTCTGGTTCTAGCCCCCCCTCCCTTCCCCCGGAACTCCTTGCACCAAAAAAAAGATGGATATACAACGCTTTTTTTCTCTCGTAAACAACTATTCCAGTATTCTCTACCGTTTTCCAAATCACTTCTTCATCTTGTTTTATACTGTCTTTGGTGCTACTGCGTTGTCACGAGAGAGCCTCTGGAAAAGTCAAGAAGTTAGCAGTGCTCACAAATACACACACTGCGAGCGGTATATGAAGCAGGAAAAAGATGAGAAGAAAGAATGCATACCAAAAGGTTCCGCAGCAGAACGGCGATGGTCACCTTCCCAATTGCTGGCACGTAGATGCTAGCATGCTCCTTCACAGCCGCTGTGTCGAAGTTCTTCTCGCTGGAGAAGTTGATGCAGACGGCTCCATCCCGGATCAGCGCAGGATCGACTTTGTAGCTCTTCCCAGGAACGCCGCTGATGACCACGTCGCTGAGCGCCATGCACTGCTTCAAGTCAACATCTGGTCGCGGATGTACCTCGTGCTTGTGATTCTTGATGCCCGTGCCGCGGGTGAACAGCTGCACGCCGTCCAGGTCGACCGAGTATACATGCGCGCCGTCGTTGGCTAGCAGCGCGGCCAGCGGTCTCCCGACAACCTCGGACCGATTGATGACCGTGATCGTCTTCCCGAACAGCCGGTTCCCGTACGGGATGACCGTGTTGTAGATCTGCAGGTGCTCGAGGACCTTGACCACGGCCAGCGGCGTGCAGGGTAGGATGGACTTGTGCAAGTTGGTGGGAGGGTCGAGGAAGCGGATGTTTTGGTACATGTTGAACACATAGGTGTGCGAGAGACCTTCGACGTCCTTGGCTGGGGAGACGAGCTGTTGGATGTAGTAGTCCTGGCGCGAGGGCGAGGGGAAGATGGGGTAGTAGACTATTATGCCGTGGACAGAGGGGTCGGCGTTGGCGGCGAGGATGGCTTCTTCGACGTCTTCTTTGGAGATGGTGCGAATCTCGAAGAGGAATCCGCTGGGAGCTGTTAGCAGGCTGCTCTCTATAGTTTTGCATTTGACCAAGCAGTACAGTTTCCAACGATGTATAGTCAAACACTAACAAAGACTACTTAGCTTTGCAGAGTAAGCATAAAAAGATGTTCAGACTGTAGAGCTTTCAAGAATACAGATTGCGTGTGTCCAATACGGAAGTAAAGCAGCTGCGCCTCAGATATTTCTGCACATGCAATCAATCTACTGTATCCCAGGCTATTCCACCATTCAGACATATAATTGTAGTCCTCAAAACCTCTTCAAAGCTCTTCTGGCGATCAGATAATGGGAATTCATGCCACAACTTACTTCTCCTTGCACGTCTTTGCCGAATAATCAGCATACACCTGAGCAGCAGGATCCCCATTCGCCAAAAATCCCACCAACTTGGGCTTGAAGTCCAGCTCTGACAGTCCTTGAGCCACCTCCCCAAGCAGACTCTTCGCAATTGTATTTGCCAGTATGACTTTGCATGTCGGGACCGTCGAAGGAGGGGTACTCGTCGTCGACTCGGACACGACGGTCGGAGGATTGGGGATTGCGGTCGACATTATGAACAGTTACTTTACAGTACTGCAATCCAATAACCAGTGCAAAGGCGGAAAAAGGAGAGGGATTGCAAATAGGCAAACGAGTGGCTCGGTGACAAGAAGATGACGGTTTCGTGAATTGATGAACTCTGGAGAAAAATTTCCCTTATCGGTCGATAAGAGGAGGGGTGAGTCTTGGCAAAAAACCCTGTCCCGCCCGTCGGTTCGTTTTCCCCTGAAAGCTCGCCTCGGCTGGTAGTTTTCGGTGCTGAAATTGAATGTTGGAAAGATGTGATAAATAAAGAGATTTGTAGGAAAATGAGAAGGATTGAGCGGATAGTTGATAATAATGAAATTTCCATCTCCGAGGCACTTCGTGTAGAGCCAAGTATTTTCACATCCTCCTACTTTCCATCACAGGGCATGGTATATAGGCCTAATAGGCTCGAGTTCCATCCGGTCTTCTTCTTGATATCCTTTCAAAACAGGATGAGAGCTCCTTCGTTATTGAATATCAACAAAGCCTCATCATCCATTATCCCGATCCCGCTATGTTATGCTCTCAATGGTAAAATGTGCTGCACAGCCACCTCCCTCCTGCAAAGCGGACACTCAGGCTTCTCTTTAACCCAGTCCCTGATACACTCCCAGCAGAAGACATGGCCGCAAGACACTGCGCTCGGATCCTTCAGCTCTTCCAAACAAAGCGTGCACTTCCTATTCTGGCTGCTGATGAACTTCATTACGCCCTCTTTCCCCAAATTGTATCTTGGCTCCTTCAGCACCTCTGTATGTGTGATTTTGCCGACTTCTCTGCTGTCATGTTGGGCCACACCGTTAGATTCGAAGAGGAGCTCGTTGTGAGTGGAAGGGGGCTCGAGGGAAATTTCGACGCCGCCCTCGAGGATAGCACTTCCACCGTTGATCTGGCTCGTGTTTGCTGGAATGAGGGTGGGAAGTGTCGAATGGATGTGAAGCCATGTTTGCACGCTCATCTGCAGCACGAGCAGGACGCCCAGGACCTCATATCCCACCCTCGCCTCGCTCGGCGCAATCTTTCTAGTGAAGATATATCTCAATCCCCATACCCGTTTCGAGAGCTGGTAGTACGCTCCGGAGAAGTAGAATATTGTTAATGTCAAGGCGTGGAGCGGAGACGGTGATGTGATAGTCGATAAGTGTTCCAGCAGATAGTTTTGTATCCTGTAGTTCCTCGACTTTGTTTCCCCCCTTCTCGTCAGCTTCCTCAAGTTCGCCTCCAACTTCCCTCTGATCCGGCTTCTAAATGCCGGTAATATCTTCGCTAGCCCATACGGCAACAAGATGCTCGTAAGAATATATCCTGCCCTCCTCTCTACGCTCGGTAACTTCAGCGTATCGTCCTCAATTTGGATGATATCGCAGTACTCTTCTCCCAGCGTTCGATTCCCAATGAAAGTGGTGAGACCGAGATAGAGCAGTTCGGAGAAGGTTCGAGCTTCTGAGGTGTAGGTGTGTAGGAATCGTGCTCCGTAGAGACGGCGGAGGAGGCTTGAGAGGTGATTCAACAAGATACCTTCGAAGTAAGAGTCTTTTTGATGCGCGCGAATTATGTCGGGAGCGGCGGCGAATGGGTAGTTGAAGGATGGTGTCGAGGATGCTTTTTCTGAGATATGGTCCGCCATTTCGCTGCTATATCTTCAGTAATAATTGCAAGCTTCGAATGACTGCGTTTGGGATATTTATTTCGCGACCAGGAGGATGACATTGACCTCGGTTCAGCGCGCGGCGGCTCGTGTCAGCTTCGCCGAACTCTAAATCTCCAGAAGAAACGAACACCACATCCAGAGACTTGGTCACATCAATAGCAATCAGCCTTATCCAAATTTAAATTTCACTTGTGCAAAACGACTCTTCAACTATCCCTTGGCTATGTGCTATGCTTAGCCTGCTTAGCTTTGTTTGGCTTCACACAGCGCTCAACAGTTAATGCTAACAAACACTGCGCACAGAATTTTGAGTATTAACGTCATCTATGTATTTGAGGGAGCAGAAGACAACTCCTTTTCGGCAGCTCCAACTACACATCCTCTTCCGTTTCTCAGGGTGAAACAGCAGAAGAAATGAACATGTAAATGACTTCTAATTTCCGGAGCGGACATATAGCCTATTCTAGCTCTACGGTCTACATAAGGAGCTCGCCCTCCCAATGTCCACAATTCATGCTCTGGTAAACGACAATCTGTATACCGTAACTCTGAAAATCCTCGAGTCTAACTTTTGATCAAAAGTGCGTCGGATTTTATATACTGTTCATTCAGTCCCAAAATTCCTCAGATATCCAATCCGATGTGAACACCCTTTTCACTTTGAGGGATCACCTCATCCTCCTTGGCCCCCTTGAGGTTTGGTAGCTCGATAATGGCTTCACCAATAATCTTCAACGATTTTCTGATTTGCTCTTCGCTGATGACTAGCGGTGGTGCGAATCGGATGATGTTCTCGTGTGTAGGTTTGGCCTATGATAGTCAGCGTTTCTCTTCGTGAGTAACCTCCCTGTGGGTACTCACCAACAAACCCTTGCTCTTCATCAGCATACACAAATCCCACGCCGAATGACCGCCAGTCTTTGATTCATCGATAACAATAGCATTCAACAGACCTTTTCCTCTGATTGTCTGAATCATCGGCGACTTGAGGTCCTCGAGTCCTTGCCGGAGAATTTTGCCCAGAGCCTCAGCACGTGCCGTCAAATCCTCTTCCTCCATAATCTCAAGCGCACGAATGGACACCGCACATCCCAAAGGATTGCCTCCATAGGTCGAGCCGTGAGTTCCCGGCTCAATGACAAGCATAATTTCCTTGGAGCCCAGCACGCAGGATACGGGGTAAAGTCCCCCTGAAATGGCTTTTCCAAGTGTAACCATATCCGGCTTGATATTGGCCCATTGGGAGCACAACATGCGCCCTGTGCGACCGATACCCGTCTGAATCTCGTCACAGATCAGGAGTACGTTATGCTTCTTGCAGAGGTCGTGGACTTTGCTTAGGTAGTCGTCTGCTGGGACCACAACACCGGCCTCGCCTTGGATTGGCTCGACGATGAATGCCGCAGTCTCCTTTCCGTGAGCCTCGAAGACCTCCTCAAGATCAGCAACGTTGCCAAATCGGATGGGCTTGTTGGTGGTTGGAGAGACTGCGCCAACACCTGGAACGTATGGGCCATAGTTATCTTTGGACTCGGGGTCGGTGGACATGGAAATAGCGGTCATCTAAATACCAATTAGCACAAACCCTGGCGCTAATGGGAAGAAGGAACCTACCGTCCGGCCGTGGAAATTCTCTGCAGCAGCAAATACCAAAGCCTTTCCTTGAGGAATGCCCTTTACTTTGTATCCCCACTTCCTCGCGATTTTAATGGCGGTCTCGACTGCCTCTGCGCCAGTGTTCATGGGCAGAACCATATCGTATCCGAAGACATCCTTGACCTTCTCTGCCCACTTAGGGAACACATCGTTATGGAAAGCCCGCGAAGAAAGGGTAAGCCGTTGCGCCTGTTCGCACAAAGCCTTTACTAACTCCGGATGGCAATGCCCTTGGTTCACCGCACTATAGGCCGAGAGGAAGTCGATGTATTGCTTTCCCTCTGGATCCCATACATTGCAACCCTCTGCGCGAGCGAAGACTATGGGGAGAGGGTGGTAATTGTGCGCCGCGTACTTGTTCTCGGTCTCAATTGCGCTTGCGCTTGACGTAGAATGGTACTTTGACTCTGCTAGGGCTGCAATCGGCTGGAAGGTTGTCGCGGTAGGCTTCAGAGAGCTACCATTGACGTTAAGGGTTCCGTCTGCGTGGGGTGCCATGGCTGTTGACCGTCTATGTGGAGTCTTAAAATTAATAAAGTTATAGTTGTGTGGAGTGGTGTTGTGTTATGTATTTGTCTGGAGAATAAGGTGAGAAGAGAGTGTAGTGACAAAAGAGAAAGCTGGAAGAGAAGGGTGGCGTGGGGACGGCTCCTTTCTATGAAAAAAAGTGGAAGAAAGGCTTCCAACATATGCTAGACCTTTAAGTGCAAGTCCTTGCGGGTTTTGCTTGCTATCGCGCCGCCTGACTTACCATTGACTAACAGAAAAGTCTGATGTGAGTCTCTGCGTTCAAACCTGCCTTTAGGGATCAAACGAAGAGTAATGCGCGTGGAGGCTTCGTGTGATCCTGCGCTTAGGGGACTTCTGGCCGCCAGATAGCGGGGGGAAGAGAGAGAATTGCAGTTTGGGTGGAAGTTATGCAGCCTATCATTCGCTGCCTGTAGCGGATTAGAGATTAGCCCGTAGGTGTCTTTTGATTGGTCTGGAAATATATTAGACCGAGTCTAAAACTATATCGGATTGCGACTTACTGCTCTCACACCCTCATCCCACTAAACTCGGTTCTCAGCCTTATTGAAACCAAGACTGCTCTGTTTTGTTTCATCAACCTCCGTTCAATTTTTTCAATATCTTCAAACTCCATTTTAACCTCTAAAATCTGAGTGGTCTAAAAACATCTCTCACGCTTTACCTCTTCTAGTCAAGAATCGTTTGTAGAGTCTCAAGTACATCATCTATAGCTACATCCCATCTCGGGAGAGGGTTGAAAGGGCGCTGGACAGGCCATCCACAGTTCTCCCCCCCGCAATGCCTTTCCCATTTGTTCTACCGACAACCTCATCATTTTCCTTCTCAACCTACTTCGACAGCGATTCTCATCCCTCACTTCCACTCTTAGCAAGCACATATCGAGGAGTGTTGAGGGATGCCCTCAAGAAACATAAGCGGCTCTCACCAGCCGAGCAAACACCACATCTTTCATCGGTATTCTTGGCTTTAAATAACTATATCCCATACCTACTGGCGATTGACTCTGGACTCGGCAGTCAGCTTGTTGCTGGAGAAGAGCTCGACGTGATTTTGAAATCGACGCCTGCTCTCGAGTGGAGGCCTACTCTATCTGACAATGCTGTTCCTGGTAAAGAGTCTGCACGTATTAAGATGAATTCCTTGGAGTATGAGATTTATTTTGTCATACAAACACTCGGCTACGTCTATACACTTCTCGCCCGAGCTTCCTTGCACCCGCTCTACTCGTCAGCCTCCACTTCACCAAGTCTGGAACAGCGAACTCTCGCTATTACCACAGCTACAAAGAACCTCCTTGCTGGCGCCTCAGTCTATGATTATATCACCAAACGCTCAGACCAAATATCCTCAGCTCCACCATGCCCTGATATAGCTGTATCGACTGTCAGCGCACTTAAGTCCCTTGCCCTGGCTGAAGCAACCTTACTTGCAGTATTAAAGGATGATACATATCCAGCAATCGTAGCACAGGATAGAAATGAGAACGACAAAGAATGGATGATACGAGCTCCTGATATCCCAAAATTTAGAGTTCATCTATTCGCACGCTTGTGTCTAGCAGCAGCAGAGCATGCAGCCAATGCCTCCTCGCAACTGCAAACCAGTTCTACCAGTGGACGCGGAAAGATTGATAGTGGGCTACTCAAGTACGTTGAGGATTTGAGAAGGACTGCGAGGGGAAAAGCATGCAGGTTCTTCGGCATTGACGCGGAAATTTCTGGTAAGACTGGAGAGGCGATTGCATGGTTAAAGGCTGGAATGTATGAGCTCGGTCTGTCGCCGAAAGAAGAAGGGAAGAAGGGACTTAGCTTTGGAAGGATGAAGAAGGGGTGGGAGGAGAAAAGGGAAGACAAAAGGGTTGCGAAAGAAGGACAGTGGGGAGCCGATGCCGGGAAAGCCGAAGAAGGCAGGGTACTGGAAATGCTGGACAAGAAGTGGAACAAAATGAACGACACTGTAGGTTCAAGTAGATTCCTAGCATACACAAAAGAGGAAGCTGACTCTCCAGATCAACACACAACCCATTCCTCCCACGGGACCTCTCTTAGCCACGATGCCGTCCGGTCGCGAAATCCACAGCTTGAAGCCTTGGACGCCTCTGGATCTTGATACCGTGGTGCTGGATAGCACGAGAGCACCGCCTGATCGAGATGATGACTATGGAAATGATATGAGTTCGGACGACGAAATTCCAGCGCTAGATCCCGTGGGAGCGTTTCCAGGGACGAAGGCAGATTATGCGGGAAGTGGTAGCTACTACTGATAGCAAATATGTCATGACTTACCCCAGATTAAATGCTATCTTGGTCGTAGAACACATTTTGTGTAGAGATGACATTGGTCACACGAGGGTCCGAGAAGTTGAGGTCATTTCCTAGGCAGATATGTGGACACTGTATCACATCAGGGCCATTAGGAGACTAAGATGTGTCAAGGAGAGGAGTTTTCGAGGGACTCTTGATAAAGTTTCAGCTTGTCTCTTGTTTTTCTTAACTTCAGGATTTCACCTCTGAATATAGCACGAGAATCCTCAAAGGTAGCTGGAGAATAGCTGGTGGACGTCCGCCTATTGGACGGGTTTCCTATCCATTCCTATAAAACCTAAAGAGTGGCCTGACACATATCATATCCTATATATATATATGCACGCATATATCTATTTAGATACCAAAAAAGCAAAATCAAATCCCACGAGACAGTCCAACAATAGCGCAAAACATTGTTGTCAGAGCACGTCTCGGTCCATACGCCGTCCCAGTGATAGCGCAAAAGGCATTTTCACTGTCGAGGGCCATGATGTGGCAAAACCTCGAATGAAAGCATATATAAACGCACATGGGTATCTTCGCTTGAAAAGGAGAAACAAAACAAGAACAAACAAAATATGCAAAAAAAAAGATCAGAGAATATATGACGCTCGCCGTCCACGCAGGGCGCTCCGAGTGGAAGGTTGTGCTTCCTCCGCGCCATCCCCCAAAATTGCAAAGAAATGCTTTTAAAGAATCGTTCCCAATCAGCTATCCCATATCCTCCTCTTCCAACTCATATGTTGAATATCCCTTGCCCATCCTCACACCGCCGGTTTCAATGGTTGGAGAGAAGAGTCTAAGACCTCTTGTTCCACCACATCTTGCCGAGGCCACGCTGCTGCACTTCGCGTCTTGCAGCTCCATCCTGGAACTCATTGGAATCGGCATCAGAACCCCCATCAACCTTCTTGCTCGGGCTATTCCCAACTATCTTCAATCCAATAGTCAGCACCACGCTGCTCAGGATGCTCACGCAGAGTATCCCGATCATTGTTAGATTACTCTTGCGGTACTGAGTTGGACCCTTCTTCGCGTCCTCGGGCCACCCTGTGTACAATGCATAGGTAGTGACGACACTCCCCAGATTACCCAGGCCGGAGATGAGGGCGGCAGCGGCTGCGACACCGACTTCGCCGTGGCGGCGCTGGAATATCTCGTTGCTCCAGGTCATGCAGATGGGGACTGTAGGTCCGAGTCCGAATCCAACCATCAGCAGACCACCGTAGCGGGCCCAGGGCTGAGTGCGAGGTGCGAAAGTTGTCGTGAGAAGGCCTGCAATTTGGACGAGGACAGCGAGGGAGAAGCAGATAGCGCGGTGGTGGTGGAAACGGTCAGAAATGGGCGTCACGATGAGGATAGCTATGAGATCCATCTTTGTATCGTCAGTTAGAACAAGTTCAAGGGGGAAAGGGGGCGAGAGCGACTCACGATCCAAATAGGGGCAAAGAGTAAGCTCAGAGTAATACCAGAAAAACTCGAATCGATGCCAGAAATGATGACAGTGCCATAGAGCTGGACTCCGAAACCAACGCCGACAACTCCGAAGTACATGATGATAATAGGCCACAGACGCCAGTCGATGATGACTAGAGCAAGATCCTTCAGATTCCAAGGTCTTGGATGGTATACTCTCGTCAGGTCCCTGTAATGTATCTCTGCATCTTCGCCCTTCAAAATGGGAGGCGAAGCGGGGATCCATTTCGATAAGCCTGTCCGAGCTTGGGTTTCTCCAGGAGGCAACGGCCTATCCGGTAACCACCAGAGAAGAACGACTCCAAGAACGATAGCAAAGAGACCCCAGATTAAGAACATCCATTGGAAGCCAACGAGACCACCTAGACCGTCCATCTTCTGGAATCCGGCCGAGACAAGACCGACCACTGCAGCGGAGACTTGAGATGCAGTGAAGTAGTAGCCGATTCGCTGCCCCGTTCGGGAGGGTGGGTAGAACAGAGTCAGATAGTACGACATTCCTGGCCAAAGCCCTGCGATGACTACCCCTAAGAGGAAGCGAAGGAGGCTATGAAATGTTAGTGTGGGCTCAAAGTAGGGGCTTGCTTTGGTAGGTGGCACGAACAGGAGACTCCAGGAAGCTTTTACAGCAGCGAAGCAAGCACCAATAAGCCCAACAGCAAACACAATTCTTGCCATCCATACTCTTGGGCTGAGCCTCGTCATTACCAGACTAGACGGGAGGTTGAACACCACATATGCAACGTAGAAGAGGGCTAGAGCAGTTGACGTCTGCTTGGAAGTCAGGTGCAGCCTTTGCATGAGATTGTGCCCTGATGCTGTGTTCATGGTTTGTGCAAGACCAATGTTAGAGCGGATTGCAGAGCAGAGGAAGTAGAGGGCCCAGAAAGCTACGTTGGTCAGAAAATATACATAAACGTGAATGAGATGGGAAGAGTATTACCTGGGATAATCCGACGATCAATTTTCCTAGTCTTTCGTTCAGCAGTAAACATTTCTCTCCGTCGTAATATGAACATACCTATACACTCCTTCGATCCTCGCAATATCGATCTCATCTAAAGCAGACTCCTCTCTCCCACCAAAAGCTCTGCTGCCCTCTCCACGACGGACCCGGTTCTCATCCGCCCTCACTATTTTGTCATCCCCAACAAGGTCTGCCATTGCGTTCAGAGCGAGACTAAGAAGCAATGGAAGTGCGTGCCACCAGTCTCACGGAACGTGTATCTCAACTTCGAAGCTTCTATCGTTACTTTGAAGATATAATTTGTGCAGCTAAGACGTGTGATGTGAATGAACAAGAGATGGTTGAGATTTTTGTGGTTGGGATAGCCGAGGCCGAAATCGCTTAGTCTTGGCGAAATTCAACGCTAAGGAGCGCTACCTAATGGAACCTGTTTCTTGCCAGAAGGGACAATTGTTGATGCTTCATTTTCATAAAATATAGTGTATTATGAGTGAGTTTTTCCAGTGTAAAGAGGCTTGTAACTGAGTAGCGACTATTCATTTGTCTCAAGCCTTATGAAAGATTCAACTCATACGACAAAAAACAAACTAGGCATATTCTTAAGAGTCACGTATTCAGGGGTCATTCTCCAGAAACATAAAATTTTCTCGCATTTGCAAGCTGTCTCCTGAAATTTGATATAATGATTAAAGGAGTACATTGCCGAAACGGGTATACTAGATTAATGTGCTGGATAGAAGAAGTCAAACTGTTCAATCAAGCAGAGAACCTTAAAAACCTGCATTGGGAAACGAGGGACAACTATATCATTGGGTGGTATTTCCAGTTTAATCCTCCTGACGCCAAAGCAAAGAAAGCAAATCAAAGCAGTTGTTTTCAGACAGGCAATGCCCATGTTGAGACCGACCAATAAAAAACCAGAATTCAGAGAATGCGTCTCCCTAAACGATGGTCCAATCACTATCGCTTCGAAGAGTGCTTTCATCTGGAGATTTCGAATCAGGTCTTGAGAGAGAGCAGATCAGTGGCTGTCTGAGCTCCGCTGACTCGGTTCCAGTGTACCATCCTCCCTCAATCAAGTCGCGCTCAGTAGATGACCAGTAGTTTGCTTTAGCAGCGCTCTTGACATCAAGGTCACCAATCCGAGCTTCGATATTGCTGTTCTCCACAGGATTGGCAGGGAAGCGCACAAAGACCGAGCAGTCTCGCAAGGTCATGGCGACGAGGATATTCTCGCTGGTCAAATTGGGCTGCATGACGCCCTTAACATCCATAACGACTTGGCAGTCGCGGAGACGACGGAGCAGGGTGGTATGTTGGAGCCAGCGGGCAAAGCGTTTGATGTTTTGCTTGACGGGATCGGGGTGAAGTATGATCTCGGCACAGTTGTAGATAATGTCGTAGTTGGGAGAGACGAGGTCTAGTGAGCAGAAAGCCCTCTCAACTGGCTCATTCTTACGAACAGCATGGGCGTTCTTGCGGGCGACGTAGGCACATTGACGGCAGCGCTTTGAGTTTTCAGGAGCAGATGGTGATTGAGCGAGCCACTTTGGTTTAAATTGAATAATTTCGTCGCCGATGGGTCCTGATTGTGTTAGTGGTCAGGCAGATTATCCTCATGAAAGGTGTACCTGGCGTCATGGCCGTAACAAGCAATCCATGTTCATCGTCAGCTAGATAGACTCCTCGACGCTTATTTGGACGAGGATCGCTTGGGTAGAGAGAGTCTTTGATAGGGTACTTAGACTTCTCCCAGCCTTCGAGGTCCTTATTCAAGCGAGGGATGATGTTACCTGGGCGGAGCTCAACGAGGCTTTGGATGACAAGTTGGTCTTCTCGGAAGAGGGGAGCGATAAGGCGAGCCCAGGAAGACTGAGCGACAGCACAGGGGAAGGTTGTAGAAAGGCCCTTGCGAACACGAAGCAACTTATCTTTGCAATGTCAGCAGTGCTGTTGAGTTTCGGCATTGCCTTGATGACACGAATAATAACACCCGCAACACGACTTGAGAAGAGCAAGGTCAGCCGATTTATAGACCGAACTTACTATCAAAGAAGTCCAGCTCTTGGTTAATACTACTATCTACCTCTATTTCGGTCGGAGGGGGTGTTCTATCACCGTATTCATCAAGCTCGGATGGTTGAGGAGTAGCAGGCTTAGGGTAGACGATCGAAATGTGATAGACGATGTTCGCAGCACCTTCGCCTAGAAAATAAAGACCAGTATTCTCAGGAAGGACTGGGATCTTTGCTGGCTCCATTATTGGGGATTTGGTCAATTTCTCCTCCGAATGAGGTTGTCGGCGACCGAGTCTGGCATAGATATGCTATGCCTTGTTTTGATACGTCTTGGCTTCGGTAACTCGACCTTGACATTAGGATGGTTCGGCTTCGGCTCGAAGCGCGGAACTGCTGAATAAGCAACAGACTCCCCGCAACCAAGGACTCAAGCGAGTCATACTAAAACAAATGGTAATCGTATCGTTCAGTGAGTGCTCACCTATGAAGCTAGATGAAAGCCTGTCATACGAAGTATGAAGATCAGAACTAGCAAGTATTGTTCTATACTTGAGATTTGTGCTGTTGTGATAAGTTGAGAGAGAATCTTGACATTCCTGGAACGCTTCATCTTAACCTCGAGGAGTTTCATACCGAAAGTCTCGGAATTGGGTATCCTAAATACACCTACCAAATTTCATTTGCATCTATCTCTGGGTATCAAACTCCATGCTCTGAGAATTGAGCCGCTTCAGCAACAAACGTCATCCCACGTTTTTGATATCCACTTCCTTGCGCGATTGTCCTCTTAGTGTAGCCTCGTCCTCGTCTCTGAATCGGAGGGCTTAGCCATATTAAAGTCTGTTTAGTACAGCTTCAAGTACCATGGATTCATCCATATATGACACCTTCGTCTGCTTTCTTGAAGGTTGCACCAGCCTCACCTCAACAGCCCCCCCAAGTCCCTCTCCATCCCACTAACTCTTTCCTCAAGCTCCCTCTTTTTCCTTTCCAATTCCTTAATCTCCTCCTCCTCAGCCCTTAAATCCTCATCCGTAACCTCAACTTCAAATTCATGCCCTCCACCTTCGTACTCCTCGTCTTCATCCTCATCCTCTTCATCAGCCGGTGTCCCGCCTCTGTTAATTTTCTCCAACTCTCGCATCTGCCTCCTGACTTTGTCCTCGTAGAATTCCAGTCCTCCTTGTATCTGTTCATATCGCTTTCTTAGACTGTGGATACGTTCTGGCACACCGGGAACGCTGTAGACATTGTTTAATTTCTCCGTCCCACGCAACAGAACTTCGATATCTATCTCTCCCTTACTCTCGGTCTTGCGGACTTCGTTGTGGAGTTCTGCTCCAAGAACTGCCGCAACTGCAGTATTCCTTCTTGGTGCGCGGGAGCCGGTTGTTGTGCCAGCAGTCACTTCTCCATGCGCGACGTTGAAGACTGTTTGTCTGCGAGATGTGGGTTTGGGATCTGGGTATGGCGTGCTGGACGTTAGGTGTTGTGGAGGAGGTGGTACAGAGAAGAGGGCGCGTTCATGGGGCTCCGTATCTCTAATCAAGGAGGTAATATCGGATGTAGAAAGGAGCGCATTTGTGAATATCTTGGGGGGAGGGAAGCTAGGTGGGGTTAGTGAGGGGTGGTTGCTAACTTTCAGAAGGGATACGTACGGGAGAGTTGCTATTGATTCTGCAGAAAGGGAGATCTGTTCAAGGTGTCGTTCGAGGAGCGACATGGTGTGAATAAGTGAGATATTAGAGAGACTTTGTGGGTTGGCATTGACATGGTGGATTATTTACGCGTCGTGAACTGAGGATAGTCGCGATCTGAAGCTTACTAAGCAACGAGAAGCCGTTTATATGTTTTTCTCATGCAACGCAAAGAGACCGCACCATTGTTTTATTGACTAAACACAACCGGCCGGCCTCAGTCAATTCGCTTGCTATATTCTGATTTAGCTTTATCTTATATCTTCACTGGATACTTTGGTCATCGTTGGACAAGCAAATTTCCTCTTTAAATTGAGCTTCTTAGTTTGTATCAGATATATTAACAAAAGTTACGATGCAGATCGAGGACGAGTTCCTTGGGTCCTGGAACATAGCTCACTCATGGCTCCTTGCTTCTGATACTCAGATACTAGGGCATTTTATTCTACTAATCTTTAATAGTCAAGCGGCATTTGTACCGGAAACTCCATCGTCACTCCACGTACCACCTGCTCTTTCTCGATAATCGCTTGTCCACTCAAGAGTGGAAATGTCATAGGAAGCGAGCGCTTCTT
Source organism: Ploettnerulaceae sp. D365 (assembly GCA_003988805.1). Taxonomy (NCBI): domain Eukaryota; kingdom Fungi; phylum Ascomycota; class Leotiomycetes; order Helotiales; family Ploettnerulaceae; species Ploettnerulaceae sp. D365. The sequence goes on from QYAL01000070.1 coordinate 467,641, forward strand.
CTTGTAGTAATAATACAAGATCGGAAGTAAAACGTAACCGGAGACTGCCCCTAGCCATGAGTGCCCTGCACCCCGGAAAAGGTTTGCAAGTGTGAGCTCAAGCGTGTTGGCTAATGCAGAGCAAACCGCAAAGCGATTTTGCGCTACTCGCTCAAGTGGCGATGGGGGGTCGATCATCACAAGGTGGATGCATTGAAAGTAGAAATATGCTGCCCCGAATGTGAGCATCCACATATTCGTCCAGCTAGCGAACTAGAAACCACAAAGTCAGCATTCTGATGAACTCGGCACGAGTTGAATCATATCTGCACCTACAGGAAAAGGGGCGAAAAGTATGCCAACAAGCACCAACTTTCCAATGTAAGTATACAACAGCTTGAGGTGTATTGCATGTATTTCATGGTCATGTGCAAAATCTGTCCGATTCTGGTCGTTCCAACCCAGGGGCACCAGTTTCCGATCTGTTTCATCAAGCTGGTGGATGAAATTGTATCTCTGTCGACATTCTGGACATGTATTATTGACTTTGTTTCCCAGCCAACCGGAAATGCAAGCCAAACCATAATAATGGCCACATGGTAGCACACAAATGATCTCGCCACTGATACAGCGTTGGTCCTCATCAGTGGTATTCATGCTATTGCGGCAGATGGCACATATGTCCTTATCCTCTGGAACCTCACTCGGCCAGACCTGCACGAAGAAATCCTCGCAACGACTCTCATCTGGGTAGTCTGGGAGGAATTCATCCATAAAATAGCTACGGTCTCTGTCCGAGAGACCAGCTGCTTTCTCCTGCTCTCGAAGTCTCTCAAAGATGAATAACATCTGTTCTTGACGGAAATCCCAGATTGGCTTTAAGAGATGATTCTGTCGACCAATCCATAACTGTTCCTTTGTATGCTTTACAAACTCGGCTGGATTCAGCGTGACAGTTCGCATCACTTTCCCGGTGTATCCGTCGCAAGGCAGTCCTTCCGCGTATTCCTGGTACTTGAAAGGAACTAAGAATCTCGTCCATCTGCAACGAGGACACCATTGCGACATGAGATAGTCCCGACCGATAAACTTCTTATTGCATTTTGGATTGACGCTGGGAAGCAAAACTCGCTGATAGTGAACACACATGTGGTAAACATTGGTCTGTGTCATGTGGCACATCTTGGCGACTCTATTATTGTATGAGCTAGAAGACGCTCAATGATGCACGGGTTAGGCTAAATATTTGAAAGTTTGGAAATTGAGGAACACTTCCCGGTGTTCTACTTCTTGAGTCTTTCATGATCTTCTCCGGATGCTGTAAAAGGGGAGACTCCTAGCAGGACTCGCTTAGCTGAGTTCGCTCGTTATGCAAGGCAGGGTATGCCGCAAACGGCGAAAACAATCCTCTCCGGCGCACGTTTTCATCTGTTCATATTACTTTCTGCACACGTAGAGCAATATTACGTGGCAGAAAGCTCGAGGAATAACCAAGGTGGAGGGGGTTTCTATTTTCACGTGCCAGTGCTTGTTTCGGTCCTTAAAGAGCTTTCTCGAGTCGAATGAGCTTTCTATTGTGACTATGTCCTCGAAAATTATTATCAATAATGTATCGACTCCTACTAGGAATGATTAGATACATCTATGAAAGAATTCAAGTTGAATTAAATCTCATGGCAATAGAACCTCCTTGTCGCATCTGTTCGTAACTTGGAACATTTAGCTTATTGCATCCAGTTCATTTCTTTGTCTCGGTATTGGTATTGGTATTGGTAGTCTCAGTAACCCGCCTTGACAAACGCATCTATCCCCACAAAAAAGGACAATGAGCAGATCATAGTAGCACCTGCAGATTATCGCCGAATTTAAAAATAGCGTTTTCAAGAGCCCTCGAATCTCCTCCCTATGGATCAACTTAGTACATATTGCCAGATGACTCCCGTTGAACAGATGGAGTCTCGTTCCGAGGATGTCATCAGCGACCTCGAAATAGAAGATGATCAACGCTCGGAAGTTTTTACAAGCATTGTCACAAAAACAGACGAACATGAGAAGCAATTCGGGTATAAAGAGCAAGCAAGTGTGCTCAATGGCCAGACAAGGGCATTAAGAGAGATCATTACAGAGAGAGATGACAATGCTACTGCAGAAGGTGACCAATTCCACATTCGCAGCGATGGACCACATGGATATCTAGCTGAGATTCGTGGTCTGGAAACGGATCTCACCGATCTTCAAACAGCGGAAGCTGACGCAATCTCCCGGATGAAGTCACTAATACCAGGGCTCGGCACTGCGAAATCAAAGGGTGAGCGGTTGACAGAAGAGAATAAAGATGTAAGAGAGAGGATGAACACAGTTGTAAATGAACTTCAAGCCGTCATCAATCAGCGAGACTCTCTCCAAATTCAGAGAGATAGCCTACAAGCTCAACTAGATGCTCTAGAAAACCAAGATGCGGATGATAGAGAACTATATGGCCTTGAAGAGCTACCTAGTGCGAGCTGGAAATTGCAGGGGTTGGAACGAGTCCAGGACGATGGACTAGCTTTGTCCTCAAATACTGCCCAAGCCCTTGAGGAAAGCAAGCAACAATTGGCTCTGGCTCGGTCACAACGTGACTTCGCGATTCAGGAGAACAAGGAGACCCGTGGAAACCTTGCAACAGCGAGAGCGGAACGAAATGGTGCACATCAGCGACTGCAATTACTCGAGGAAGGGGCGAAAGAGAGTATGGAGCGCGAAACTCATCTGCGGCAAGAGCTTGCTCGGGAGAAGGAACGGCGTGAAGTTGATATTTCCGCAGGGAGTGGGGAACAGGAGGAAATACAATGCCTCAGAAATGACTTGAATTTTGCGATTGAAGAAAAATCATTTATTCAGGTTGAGAGAGATGCGGCCCACAACATCATTAGCGGTCTCGAAAGGAGTATTGAGCATGCCTATTCGGCATCAGAGACAGCAGCTGAAGTGGCCGCTGATCTTCGACGTTCTTTGGACGCTGAAATCAATGCAGCCTTAGCCGAAAGAAACAAAGCGGAGGAAGCTAGGACGACTCAAAACAGGCTCAGGGTTGAAAGGGAAACTTGCCGCATAGAGGCCAACAATTTAAGAAAGGAATTATCAGCCGCCCACGAGATTTCAAGAGGGCTAGTGAGAGACAGCAATTCCATGGTGGGAGACTTGGTCCACCTTCGGGAAGAGAGAGATGCTGCTTTATATAGCGTTGCCAGACTAGAAAACGAACTTGCAGAAGCCAAAATGACAACGGAAGCCTTTCAAAGACAGCTAGATGAACGCTTGACGACGAGACGAAGACGTGGACCAACGAGTGACGTTTCTACGGAGGAGGCGAACCGCCTTGTCGCACAACGAGATGCGGCACTGGCTCGTGTGACGGAGGTGGAGAAGCTACTGAAGGAGTTCGAGGGCGATTACAGGAAGAACCTCGATCAGTGGGAACAGCAAACACAGAGCGATGAAAGAGAGATTGATTCTTTGAAGGATCGCTTGAAGAACGAGAGCAGGAAAAGCAAGGATCTCGCTGCTGAGACGACAGCTGCAAATATCAGATCCCATGCGGCAGATATAAAGGCACGCGAAGCTGAGGCGATCGTACAGGCGGCGGAGCAAAGAGCACTTGCCCTGGAAACACAAGCCCGACGAATACAACAGGACTCTGACACCGCGATTAAGAAGCAAGTTGCTTTCAACTCTCCGCCTCGAGCCTCATCCCACGATTCTTCTCCATCTGTGCATACATCGACACATGATAAATCACTTCCCCCTCCCACTTTCACTTCCCCTTCCCCTTCGCCTCCCCAGCAAACCAGCACCAGCACCAGCCAATCAGCAGAACCTCATCCATATATAAGAGTAGCAACGACAACAACAACAACAACCTCCCCTCCTGCCCCCAAACAAAAAATTATTAAACTACCCCTCCTAACCCATACCCCTACAAATCCCACGAGAAGAAGTCCTCGTGCAACGCGAAACCCAGCGCCGAATTATGGGGTGGATGAGAAGCAGAAGGAGAAGAAGGAGAAGGGGAAGGTGGTGAGGAAGAGGAAGGTTTCTGATTGTGAAATTGGATCCGATGCTGGCATTGATGGTGATAAGGATGATAATGATTATGTCGATGTCGATGTCGATGTCGATGTCGATGTCGATGTTGATGACGATTTTGGGTTACAGAGGAAGAAGAGGAGAGGATGAGGTTGAGGATGAGGATTTGGTAGGGGTTCGCTAAAAATTATTAAAAAGAGGACGAGCTTGGGCTCGGGCTTGGGTATGCCATGTTTTTTTCATTATAGCTGGAATCTTTCTCGGGAGCAGGTAGCGGTACTAGCGGGGGAGAGTATTTGTTTTTTCATTTCCTTTATGGATATGGAGGGGGTTGGATTTTCAATTTCCATGTTATTTTGTGATTTACCAAATTGACTGTTTGTGTATTCATTTACCTACGACAGAGCAGAGTACAAAGCAGAGTAGAGAAGACTCGGATACTGATCTCGCGCTTAACTTCTTAGGGGGTTGGTTGCGCTGCTGTGCTGTGCTGTGCAACTCTAGTTGTATACTACCTACTGCCCAGTTACTTCAAATGTCATGGATGCGAGGATATGCGTTTAAGTGTATCAGCGGGTTTGTTGAAAGAAATTTGGACGTCATAGGAATCGATAATCTACAGTATTGAATGAACACTTTTAATTCATCTGGGATTTATACTAAGCGTGTTAGGTCATGGCTTAGAAATCAACATTTTGACAATTCGTAGGTTCCAAAGAAAACACGGCAATTTCAATCAAATCAATTAAAGAACGTCGTAATCTAAACTAAGCCATATATTATATACCATGTAGATCAGTCCAGACTCCTTGCAATGCAAGTTCTCAAAGTAACTCCACAAAAATACAAATACAAGATTCTCACTCGTCTCATAGACCAGAGCATTTCCCATCACTGTACTACAGAACACTAACAGCCACCTTCTTGCTCTTGAGACTCTTCGGAACCACGACGCTCAAGATCCCGTTCTGCAGGCTTGCAGTCACAAAGTCCTGCTCGATCCGCTGCTCGAATGTGAAGCTCCTCGCGAACTCCCCAACTTTGCGTTCCGTTATCCAGTACCTTGCTCTTGAGCCTTCTTGAGCTGTAGTAGCAACAGGAGAAGAAGAAGAAGATGATGATTCAGGAGCCTTGCCTTTTTCAGTCGCGGTCGTCGTGCCGGAGGATGCTGATGCTGGGTTAACCAGCGGGGTATCAGCCTCATCGTAGTCGTCCTCCACGGTCGCAGTATACGATTTCTCCGACGACGCGTCGTCAACTTGTGTGGACTGTTCTGGTTCTGGGATAGTCGAGGCGGCCTGGTTACTGGGAACACGTTCTGTCTTTCCCTTGACGATCAAGGTCTGCGCATCTGCGAACTGAATATCGAGATCTTGTTGCTGCAGACCGGGCACTTCGCCGTAGAGCTCATAGCTATCGCTCGTCTCGGTTACATCGAAGCGGGGTGTGAAAGTTTGGGGACGCTGGACCCGACGGTTACATGCTGGGTGCTGTTGTTGTTTTGGCTGAGGGACTTGCTCGAGCTCTGAAAGCAGCTGGAAGAGCGCTGTGTCTGGGAGGTAGGCTTGTGGGAAGAAAGGCATTGTGATATTGGTTTGAGAGGTGGAAGTTTTGAGACTTTGAGAGGATATGCTTGGATTTGGGGCGAGTGTTGGATTGAGGATGTGTATGTGAGAAAGGTGGTTTCGGAATGATGAAAGAAAAAACGTCAAGCTGCTTCCAGCAGCAGTTATATACACGATCCTTACCTCCAGGCAGTGTAGAAGACGCAAGCTGGTGAGTGACAAATTGCGATTGGGAGGCGTTGCTGGTACTTTCTGGAATGAGTAAGAAGGGGCTGGAAAGAGAAGGAATCCTCACGTGACTATCTGAAAGTACATTAGTAAGTGGGTAACAAAGTAGATTCCGGCTATGCTTGAAGTATGTGATAAGCAGAAAGAAGAGTGAATATGATCTTTACCGTAGTGATATGGTAACAAGGCAATCTACGCCACTGACGCCGCCAACGACGATAGAGGACCAGATCACGTGATATAACCAATGTTTTCTTATGCCGAGTTTGACGAATAGGTGTTAGGATAGCTTACATATAGGGACCATGCTCGCTTTCATGAACATCTAGTTCTTCAGAGCTGGCTTTTCCCTTTAGCAATCCCTTCCAAGCACCCCTCGAACTCACTCCAATCCTTCATGACAACCACACAGCCAGCATCTGTCAGCACTTTTCTCATTTCCGCCTCCTTCTCCGGCTCATAACTGCCCGTGTAGCCAATAGTCTTAATATTCGCCCGGAATGCTGCCGTTGCCCCCGATTTACTATCCTCAACAGCCACGCACTCCTCGGGCGTCACGCCCAACACCTTCATTGCATGTATATAGATCGCCGGATCGGGTTTGCTGGTTGGCTTGTCCAAGCTCGATGCCGCAGAGAATACATCCTTTGCAAAGTACTTGTCCTGGCCCACCTTCTTGATACTAGCCACCACTCGTTTCAGCGCGCTACTGCTCACCACGGCAAGTTTGTATTTCCCTTCTTTGGCTAACTTCTCCAATTCGTGATCAGCTCCCACGCAGGGTTTGAGTTCCGCCTCCAGCTTGGCGATGACCTTGTCTTCTTCGGCGAGGACGTATTTATCGAGCTCGGCATCGGACATTTCGTAGTTATATTTGGCTTTCAATGACCCAATCATACCCCGGAAGTTTTGGCCGACGAACTCGTTGAGTAGTTGTGGACCAGTGTAGCGGTCAGAGATGGAGCGAGAGGAGAGGATTTCATTGGCAAGTTCGGCGCAGGCTTCGAAAGCCAGCTCTTCGGAGAGGACGAGCGTGTTATCGCAGTCGAAGAGGAGGGTTGTGATCTGTGGAGGGATTAGTTGGGTGACTACTAAGTAGTAGATAGAGGAGGGGACAAACATTAGGCATGATGATGGATAGATCGTATCAATTGAGGTTCAGTGATTGATATAAATATATCCTAGGTGTTTCTAGGTCATGCGTTTGTTGTTTGGTCGAGCAATTGACGCAGATGACAGCTAAGGTAAGATCTCACAACCAGTCTAAGACTACCTAGTCAACTTTGTTCTTCGTTCCGCTTTCCGTAAATATAGGAACAGTCGGCGGGGAGGGACAGAATAAGATGTTATCTGGATTCTTGGACAAAGAAAGTTGTAGAGAGGAAAACAAGACTGGCAATGGCTCCAATCGCTCCCGCTGGAGATGAGGGGGAAAGGGGGGAGGGAAGGGTTCCCGGGGCGTTTGAAGCTGTTTCTTCCCCATGGAGGCCCCGCCTCCGAGAAGTTGACCCGGGACGCTAACCCTATCGCTCTGCATCTTTTTGTTCGTTACGAGCTTATGATTCCATGATGGTCAGGATGGGGGGATACAATCAAACACGGAATAATTATGCAGGTAAACGACTGGTCATTATTGTGACGTCGTTGTCTAGTTTGCGAAACTCTGCACGGCTCGCGGTTTGGTCGATGCTGAAGATGAACAAACAACTCCAGGTACTGTACTCGAGCACTACAGTAAACGGTTTTTGGGGAGGGTCGCCTAAATAAGGGGCTCGAGGCCCCTGCCTTGTTGATACTTCGTATCATAGGTCCCCTTCCTTGTACGACTTGAGCGTTGACGAGTGTAAATTGCTTGCGTATGATTATTGATAAGAAATTCTACACTTTTGCACAGGAGTACTTCATATATCTAGATATCATCCATGACGAGGATGTAGAATAGAATATATCCCTTGATCTCTGAAAAGCTAAATACAAAGCTAATGATTGAATCTAAACCGCTGCTCTTCTCCCATGAGAGATAGATATAATGTTTCTGCCAGAGCCGAGTATTTGGAAAAGTCATATGAAAGGTCTCAATTCGCTTTTTCGGAGACATGGGCAGGAGGGTAGGAAGGAGAGGGGGGATGAAGAGGATCCTCTACCTGGAAACACCACATCAAGAGAAGTATACTAGGCGCTTCTAAGGCCTCGCTACGATTAACAAACATAAATGAATAAAAATTCGCACTGAGTTTCTCATATTGTTTCTGTTGATCAGAAACTGAAATAGTACTCTGGTCAAGAAAGTTCATTGCTTTTACACACTAAAAAGGACCAGCTAGCTCCTGGCTTCTACTTCGGTCCCTGAGCAAAGCTGTCGATGTACTGCGCCAGTTTCTTTGCGCCTTCTACGGATATCGAATTGTAATTGCTGGCACGAATCCCACCCACGCTCCTGTGCCCCTTCAAGCCGGTGAGACCAAGGTCGCCAGCGCCTTTGAGAAATGACCGTTCGGAATCGTCGATTCCGCTTGAGTGCTAGCCGATTGTTAGAGGGTGAGGTGGTCGAAGATTGTAACAGACTTACATGTGTTACTCTGAAGCAGATGTTCATTCTTGAGCGGGCAGTCTTGTCAGGAACGATCTTGTAGGATTCGGGATGCCTTTCCAGTGCCTCGTAGATCCATTCAGCCTTCTCATTCGCTATCTTCTCTTGGTCGTCAACTTTGTTGGGAAATTTTGCCAAGGAATTTTTCAAAACCTGGCCGGCGATGTAAAGACTAGAAAGTTTAGCCCAAATCCAGCAATAACTCTCATAACTCTCATTCACTTACTCGAATATGCTCAACGTGTTGTACAAACTGTTGTTCTTGGCGATTGTTTCGTATGACAAGACAATAGGCCCAATTGGCAGACCAAGTTTTCGAATTAGGGTTGGAGGAGGAGTGGCTACCACAGGAGGAAGAAGATTCTTCTTGATGATAACAACTGTAATACCAGTACTCCCAAGGTTCTTCTGTGCACCGAAGAAAATGACAGAGAAGTTTTTGATCGGTACCCGTCTTGACATAATGTTGGAGGACATATCTGCCACCACGATTGGTCCTTCACCATCTGCACTTGGCTTTAAGATCTCAGGGAAACCTGGAAACTCTACTCCATCCACTGTCTCATTGTCGCAGTAATAGACCATTGCAGGGTTCTTGGAGAGCTTCCATGAGGACTCCTCAGGGATCTTGCCGAACTTCCCGTCATTGATCTTTCTCGCATCTGCTGCGACATTCACGTACTCCGAGCCGACCAGTCTGGCAGCCTCTTGGCTAGCCTTTAAAGACCAGGATCCGGTAACAAGATAGTCGATCTTCAGTTCCTCCTCAACAGCCTTCTGTAGTTCCTTGAGTATGACGTCCTCGGGAATTTGTTTGTCACCAGTAATACCCAGCTCTCTCAAGATCTTTTGTTTCCGCCTCTCGACCCAGACTCCGACCAAGTTATATACTGTCGCAGAGAACTCTCCACTACCACCTCCCTGCATGAACAAAACCTCGTAATCATCAGGTATATCCAGAAAGCTCGCAAGATCCGCTTTTGCTTCGTTAAGAATCTTCGTAGCAATTTCTGAGCGATGTGAATGCTCTGCAAGACCTAGCCCGGTGCCATTAAAATTGACCAGAGCCTCCGCAGCTTTCTCCAGCACAGTTGTTGGCAGCAAAGCTGGCCCGGCACCGAAATACGTGATATCTTCACGGCTAGGCATGGCTGGTCTACGTATTTGTGGCGAGAAATAAGAATGACTATCGATCGAAGCTGTCGAGATGTTCGATAGGAACTTGGTATTCGGTTGGTCAAGATGATAGTTGAATTAGAAAAGCTGCTAAACAGTTAGATCAGGTTGTGGTCAAGAAAACATCAAATTTCGACCATTTGAAAGCTTGGGTACATTATATGGTAAACGTGCATTGTTATTACAAATGAAGAATACTTCTCCGGCTCCGGAACTATGGTGGCAGGGTCGACGTGGGGTAAATGAAGATATTGATGACTGTAATGACGAATCATGACTTACACAAAGCTTCCTTTCAACACAGCTTTTTAATTTAGCTGGCTCTTACGTTGTGCAGTTGCGAGAACTGGAATAGTATTTGCAGTGATGTTTGCAAAAAGAGAAATCCGAAATGAGTCAAAAGAAAGCTGACTGACCGGACTTCCCCAGACTTTTTTGGTGGGATGTTTTACTGTACAGTAGTGCCGAACCCATCCCTGCTGCGGATTATGTACTGTACTGTACAGCCTTGTCAATTGCCGCTACAGGATTGCAACAATACAACCTCTTTGAATCTTCAATGCTGCTGCTTCGTTACGCCGGGTCAACAAAGATGCTCTAAGAGATCTATCGATGCGCGGATTGAGGAGCGCGCGCCACCATGGCAGAGAGAAAGATGTCCGAGGCTGGACCCTCCAAAGTTCAAAACCCGGCGGCTTCATTTCGTACCTTACCTACCTCCTCCCAAACACACGGGCAGCTTCTGACCATGTTAAGCTACACATAATTCGCCTCGAGTATGGTTTTTGACGGCTGCGTTGTCCTCGCTGGCTGTGCGATTGATGAAGTTGCTGCTTGCGCATGGTGACTATGTTGTGGCTGGTATCCCACCCGCTGAAATTGAGGACGGCCATAGGAGCTCGGAGTTTAAAGAACTGATAAATGAGTGTAAGAGCGTGAGGAAGGACAGAGAGGGCTGGAAGGATAGGATACGTGGAATCAGGTGTGATGGGAGGGTTATGGGACAATGCGGTGCGGCTATTGCGGAGGCAGTTGAGGTTTTTGGGAGAATAGATATTCTGCTGTGTTGTAATTCAGAGGGCCAGTTTCTCCCCGTCAGATTTACATTGGACCCAACAATTGACTTCAAAATAGCTGTCGTCGGTACAGTCGAGGAACTCTCCACCTCGTCCGCCACCCAAAACCTCGTGCGCGATCAATTCGAAACCGTCTTCTTCAGCCAAGTAAATTACATCAAGGCAACTCTGCCCATCCTCCGCGAGCGCCATAACGGACATATAATACTCCTCACCGGAATCACCGGGCATATCGGAACGCCAGGAATGCCATTTTATAGTGCCGCAACTTGGGCTATAGAGGGGTACTGCGACTCCCTAGCCTACGAAATTGCACCTTTCAATATCAAATTGACAATCGTACAACCAAATAAGGAGATACCTGTATTGTCGAATAGAATTACGTTTGCGCCACATTTGCCGCAGTATGAAAGTAACAATAATCCGGCGCCAGGACTAAGAGACATTTTGATGAATGTGGTCAATAGCCACCCGGAGACTAGGATCAGTGAAAAGGAAAGCAAAGAGAAAATTATTTCCAGGTATCTCAGGCTTCCAAACGAGGCGAGAGATAGGCTGGTACTGGAAGCGGTCCATGCTTTGACCGCTATAGGCGGGCATGAGAATCCGCCGGCGAGACATATTGTAGGCTACGAGGGTGTGACTGCTGTCAAGGAGAAACTAAAGACTGTAAGTGAAGAGTTGGAGGATTTTGTCGAGGTTAGCTGTGCTGTTGATATCTTTAAAAGTGATGTTGGTAGAGCTGCGTTATCCGGAGAGAGGGTTGATACGAGCAATCTTGGGGGAGTGCAACTTGGCCAGTGAAGCTTGAGTTACGTATAGACTGAAGATGACAACCAAACAAGATGCTTCAAGACCTTCCCAAAACTCCGAAAAGCTGCAGTAGTTGCACATCCAGCTTTCGGAATGTCCAATAATCAAAGCTTCTAAACTTTTTTGAGATAGCTAGATAATGTTGTGCTTTTAATGCTACACAAAAATACTAAGACGATCTGGGATAAAGACAAATACAGCAAACCATCATACTGAATCTCTCTGTCTGGCATTCAAACAAATGCTGTGCGTTATACAGCCCGCATGACGAGTCGATGCATCCTGGTTTTTAGTAATTGACAATCCCATAAGTCCATAGTGCGGCATAAGTTATTGAATCAGGACCTCTCAGCTGTTAGATAAAAGTGAACGAGCGCTATCTACTTTGAATGGGAATATCTGAGATCTAATCGAAGCGGATTTGTTTCGATTCTACTTCAATACTGTTAAATAGTCTTTCACTTCTCACAAAGCTCGCTTACATATTGTACAGTAGTTGCACGGAAATGTACTATACAGTACTGTACTGTGAGGTTAATAATCCTTGCAAAGTCAGAATCTCTAGCTAAATCAGAATTGGTCAAACTAACCCAAAGTTCACCTTGTGAAACGTGGACTTCTGCAAGGTACTTCGTACATCACACCCGGCTATGCCAACACACATTGAATCAAAATATATATCTGCTAGAAATCTGTGTGCCATTGTCAACGTTAATGTATCCCCAGTACAGTAACGGGTAGACGACTTCGGGCAATTATGCCGGACGCTCGCTCGGATTACAGTATGGCTTGTCCGATCTCACTAACATTAGTCACGACTCCAAAAATCAAAACTCTAAATATGGGGAAACTTTCTTAAAGACTCACTCCCCCACATCGATCGGTCGCCGTCTAAAAAAAGCAATGGTCCAGTTCGCAAGCCTCCCCTCCAAACAGAATCATTTGGATACAGATGATGTTACGAAAATGACATCCTCGAATTCCTCCGACCAAGAATTGCCCAATGGCGCTGGACTACTGAAAGAGAATGCCGAGCCGGGGCATAGCAAGAAGAGGAAGAGAAGGCAGAGGAGCGAGAAGGGAGGGAAGGCCAATGGATCCAGTACGAAGAGAAGACATAGTGTGAGCAAGCCTGCGAGAGATCCGAGGGACGAGGCATCACCAGTGAGGCCGCAGAAGGAGGTTCCTGGGACGAGGTCACCCAGTCCGGTTATCGATTTCGATGGCTTGAGTAGACCTAGTATATCCTCCCCTCTCCTCTTATAACGATTGTTGCTAATGCGCAGAAGGTCTTGGGACTCGTGCACGCAAGGAAGAAACGCCAGAGCAGGCCAAAGCTCGACTTGCGAAGCTCGCTGGCGCAGTCCGAACCATCTTGGAATGCGTTGGCGAAGACCCAGACCGCGAGGGACTTCTAGGGACGCCAGAACGATATGCGAAGGCTATGCTTTTCTTCACGAAGGGGTATCAGGAGAATGTGAAAGATATTGTGAATGACGCCATTTTTCACGAGGGACATAATGAGTTGGTAATTGTCAAGGATATCGAGGTTTTCAGTCTTTGCGAACATCATATGGTGCCCTTTACCGGCAAGGTATGACATTCCCTGTGGATAGAGAAAGCCAGTGGCTAACCAGGTTTGCAGATGCATATTGGATATATTCCTGATAGAGATGTCATTGGTATCTCGAAATTACCCCGCATAGCAGACATGTTCTCCCGGCGGCTCCAGATCCAAGAACGCCTCACGAAAGATGTTGCACACGCAGTTATGGAGATCCTGAAGCCACAAGGTGTTGCAGTCGTGATGGAGTCGAGCCATTTGTGCATGGTCATGCGAGGCGTCGAGAAGACGAGCGCCACTACTATTACAAGTTGTGTTCTGGGCTGCATAGAAAAGAGGGAGAAGACTAGAAACGAGTTTTTCAGTCTGGTCGGACTCAACAGACGGTGATTGAGATGAGGAGGTTATTTGGATTGCATTTTCACTGGCAGGCGTTTGACATATAGGTATGAGTGATCAAGGTCTTCAACACCGGCTCTGGTATGGCGTTCTATTTGGTCTTAACGCCACACAATAATTGCATAGTTGGGTATTGTCAAAAAATCTACCATCATGATCTCATTTTCATCCAGCAATTGGTTGGAACCAGAGACCGACTCTCAGCATTGACTGCCCCATGGCTTGACCTTCCCAACCTCGACACCCCCCTTCCCCACTAACTGTAATACTGGCTCGACTGCTTTCCAGATGCTCTCCTCCACTACATCCACCGTATCCCCAGCATCCACGACCTTCATATCCTTCTCATCCCCATCCGCGTCCAACAGGCTAAGAAAGAGTTTCTTGACCCTCTGCTGCATTTCCACTTTCTCGTACTTCTCCTCTCCGTACCCACCTCTTTTCTCTGCCTCCTCGGCCTCCAAGTTCAGGAAGACGACCGCATCAGGCTTTGGCAAGCCGACATCAGGTGTCTGAGCCCATGCCAATGAGAGAGAAGGATTGTTCTTGGCAGCGCTGTAGACCATGCCGGAGTAATAGTAGCGGTCACAAATGATGGTGTAGCCCTCGCCGAGGCGAGATTCGATCCATTTGCTATAGAAGGCTGATTTAGCATGTGATGTGTATGGAGGGAATTAGATAGGAGAACGTGAGGGGAGAGACGAACGCTTTCTCCCATCTGTTTGCGGAGAATAGGAGGTGGATTGTGTGATCATCCATTTCTATGGAGCTTTGGAGATAGTTGTCTATCATTTTGCCAATAGGAGACCTTCGGTCTGATCATTTTCAGTAATTTTTAGCATAAGTTGCCCAATTGAACAAGTATAGGACTTTAAGATAGACAAATGGTTACCGGGAAATCGTATAGCTTTGATGTTATAGCCTAGTGCGTACAGCTTGTCACATAATCTCTTGACTTGCGTCGTCTTGCCAGCTCGATCCAGACCCTCAACGACAATGAATGTTCCGCGAGGACGGGGAATTGATGGCTCTTGCCACGGATATGGATCTTCTTCTGACTTGGTAGCCATATTATGACCTACACTCCTCGTTCTTTGAAATGAAGAAGATGAAGGAAATATTTTATAGAATATGCATTATTGAGAGTTGAAAACAAGGAGAAGAGTGTATCGAGGGGGGAACATAAGTGATCTTGCTAGTGGGGTTCAGATCTTCAGCCTTGTCCCCCCCATTCACTAGCGGTGGGAGTATGTACTCTAATAGCGGGTCGAGCAATTCCAGTACAGTGTATTACAGCATACTGTATGTAACTTCGTCTTTTTAGCGAGATTCAGCGAGATTCTTACTCTCACTAACCTCACTCCACCTATCAAATGCCATAATTTGACGAAGTCACCTACTACATGGCAGAGTTCAAGATTACTGTGCCTCCAACTTGATATTTAAAGCACTTAGCAACAAAAAGTCCTTATGCAGAGCAGAAGAGAGAGGAGAGAGGCATGCCAGCCCCCTTCGCGGGCATCTGCCAGCTCGAGGACTTCTTTAAATCGACTGAGCACACCAATGCTCTTGATCGAATTAATTGAAGGAAATTATTTCCGCCAGCTCTTCGACCGCATGCCATCGATGAGGAAGGAATAAATATAATACTTCGAACAAGTCTTCTAGTACTGCTAACGATTTCACCTCTTATGAGTCGAAATATGGTCCCTCAAGATTCATTATGACATTATTACTCTCTCAAGAATCAAGCTAAATTGTCTCCCCAGAACCCGTTATGTTTGAAGCGAAAAGGGTGTCCGAATGACATAAATCTCGTCCAGACACAGTTCAGCGTCACGACCCGGAATCATATCAACTTATTCTATACGCAGCTTGCCGGCCCCGTTGAGATGGGTGATGAATTGGAAATAAATTCTCTTATTGCGAGCACACAAAAACACAGTAAATGATTTATGCAGCAGGGAGGATAATTTTAGGGGCCTTACTTGATCGCTGTCTTTTAGATTGATACTTCAATATGTATGAAAACCCATCCGCAAGTTTCGAGTTTGGGTGTCCAGAATACAGTAAAATAGCCTTGCTATCAGAAGCCTGTCCAAAAACCCAGCTTCATCAAGCGACTCGTCCAAAAGTGGTATTATGTTCTATGAACAATGCCAAAACATGACCCGAAGCCGAGAGTGTCCCCAAACGCCATGCTATATACCGTCCTAGCTTTTTACCGATATATATTACAATTCCTTCTCCTTGTTCCTGATTTTCTCTCTGTTACCCCGCCTTGAGGTGTGGATCTCGCTCCGTTGCTCTAAGATGTCCTCACGCCCAGTGGGTGGCGCATCCCCAACGGCCTGCTTGCCTCCCACGAGCTCGAATCCCTTGTGGAAGACCCATTCGACCGCCTCTTCCACTGGCTTGTCAAACAGATAGGGCAGAGCCGGCACTGCTGCTAAGCCTAGGCCAATGGGGCCATACATTCGAATCCTAACATTCTTGGAGTTTTTCAGTGCTCTACCGGAATATCGGACAATGGAATGAATCGTGAAAGCCGGTAGACCCATTGAGGCAATGCTTTGGAAGATTGCACGCTGAGCCATAACTGTCCGGTAATCCTCCAGTGGGGTAACGTTCTTTGGTGCCAGATCAAGCCCTATATCCACTGCAGCAGTCTTAATATCTATCTGTGCATTGTTGTATCTTTCCGTAGCCGCTTCTCGAGGGAGGTATGGGTGCAATGTCCTTTGATTGCTGCAGTATGCCTTGTATCCTTCATGCGCTACATCTCCTAGGATATATGCCCACGAGATTCCATATGCTGCTCTGACAAGGTTCGGGTGTGCAACTGGACGGAAAGATTCGCCGATATCTGAGGTGTATGCTACATACCGTTGCGCCGAGAGGAGAGCTGTTCGTATCCGGGTTACGTAGGCGGCATATCGAATATTGCTTTCTGTGGATTGAGGGGCTCTGAGATGAATAAGAACATGCGTTTTGTCGAGCTTAACAGGAATCCAAAAGACTTACATTCCATCATAGAGCTCGTCATAAAAGTTGTCATCGATATCTGACTTGTCGATGATCTTCTGGAACGAAGACGGGAGCTTCTTCTGAGGTGGGAGTCCAGTAGGCGCAGGCTTTCTAGATTCAGACTTGTCCGAGTCTGTTTCAGGCATTACGAAGTTATTTGGAGATGTAGGAAAACCAGGTTTAACAATCGAAAAGGAAAGAGAACAAAGAAGAACAAGATATAGTGGTAGATGTTTCGCCTTCGGTTCAGTCCGGGGGAATGACGCGCGGGGGTGGAACGGGTTCGTCCTCATCATACCAGTCGGCATAATCGCGCTTACATAACGCGCGCCAAGCATCCAAAGCTTCCGACAATTTAGATGAAAGTCGCCCATCACATCAACGAAGGCCAATCCTCCCAACTTACGTCCACCCAAGTCCCACTCCGCACATTTGAATCATTATACCGTCGCAATGGTTCAATTCTACAACATTGCTGGTCGCCAAATCGGCTCTCATGTTGTTAGTGATCCCAATTCCTCCTGGAAAAAGATGCGATTGAGTTTTTGGCTAGACCAATTGAATGAGCTAGGGAAGCTAGTGTGTCTGTAACAAAATGCTGATGATTTGTGCTTTTAGCTTGCCATGATCACTCTTGGTACGATCGCATCCGGTACATATCTGTCCATGGGAGGTTCGTCGGCGAAGAAGGCTGCTCAGGGACCACCTATCAACGCCCAAAGCCCAGATGAGGAAAGCTTCATCAAGTATGTTTCTAAAAGCTCGTAAAGCTATTCAACGATCTGCCGCACAGCTGTTGTTCTGGACAATTGTCTAACACGTCATAGGGACTTCCTGAAGAATGCCGAGGCCGATGAGAAGAAGGATACAAAGAAGGCGCCAGCACACTAAGCGGAGGACGAATCTGTGGGACTCTAGGAGGGCTTGGTTTTTGTTCCAAAGTGGCCATCCCCGTGTAAATATACAAAGATGAGAGAATGCATTGGCTGATGGAATTGGCCTACGAGTTTTTCGATATCCCGAATATACGAGCGATAGTATTCCTCAGGCTTCCGTTCCCATAAGAGTTATGAATTGGACAAGGTCCATCAAACACATCAAATACATCAAAGAACTGTTAGTAAGTACTACGTCATGATGATATAGAGCTGAGCACTGTCGGATGTCCTATGGCCTCAATGCTCTCCATACTTTGACGCTGGCCCGTAAGTATGCAATATCTAGGGTTGGAACAAATCGAATATGATTCATTTGACATTAAGTACTTAACTTAGCCGGAGCCGATAGGCCCCTTCTTTTTGATATTACCAAAAGACATGACTTCTACAGCACCAAATATGCAAGTTCCTGCCCCTATCTAAGTACAAGGAATTTTCTCAGATAGTAAGATATCGCAGTCAAAAGGGATTCATCTTTCCTCCATCTTCTTGTCTATGTAGAAGGTAGTCAGCAGCCAACTCACAAGAGCATCCTGCTTCTGCTAACATCTACTAATAACACTTTGAAACTGCCTTTGTCAAAGGTCGTCGTGAACGCAACCCCTACTGAACGCCTAAATCCAAACAAGAACATTATATCATACCTCTAAGAGCCATTAGACACCATTGTTAGTGTACTTAAGGCAGGTAGAGGAGAGGGTAGATACGCGGTTGGTCGTTGGGTGCACCTAGTACAACTTAACCAGATGCGGCCTACTCCACTCTTTATCGGACTCACCCCTCTATCCCCCGCCAAAATTTTATTTTCTAGTTCCTGTCGGGAGGGCGACTGTTCAACCTCTGCTCTTGATCTTCCACCACAAATTAAATTCCAGAGAGTCGTACATGACGATGGATCCTATTCGCATTCTGCTGGTGGGCAATGGTGGGCGTGAGAATGCTTTGGCCTGGAAGTTGAGTCAATCTCCCCGAGTGGAGTCCATAATTGCAGTCCCCGGTAATGGAGGCACCGCGACTTGCCCGAAGACCACAAATGAGACCAGCGTGAAGGTAAAGCTTCTCTAATCTCCGGTGAATAAGATCTGACAATTACTACAGGCAGATGATTACCCAGGTCTCGTATCTTTTGCGCAAAAGAACAACATCAATCTTGTCGTTCCAGGACCAGAGGCACCATTGGTAGACGGTATCGAGGGATACTTTCGAGCAGTTGGCATCCGATGCTATGGTCCCTCGAAACTCGCAGCACGAATGGAGGGGAGTAAGACATTCTCTAAGGATTTCATGAAGAGACACAACATCGCTACGGCCGCATACGAAAACTTCTCAGATTACGAATCGGCAAGAAAATACCTCGATACTATTAATCATGATGTTGTGATTAAAGCAAGTGGATTGGCTGCTGGCAAAGGAGTTATCATTCCTACAAACAAGGACGAGGCACAAGCTGCTTTGAAGGAGATCATGTTGAACAAGGAATTTGGATCTGCTGGAGACGAAGTGGTCATTGAGGAATTTCTACAGGGAGATGAACTTAGTATCTTAAGTTTTAGTGATGGGCACACGATTCGGTCACTTCCTCCTGCTCAGGACCACAAGAGAATATTTGATGGGGATCAAGGACCAAATACTGGTGGAATGGGATGCTACGCGCCTACCAAAATTGCATCCAAGGAATTGATCGAGGAGGTCGAACGGACAATCTTACAACCAACTATCGATGGCATGAGAAAAGAGCGGATGAAAATGATAGGAACTTTGTTCACTGGCTTGATGATCACAAAGGATGGCCCAAAGGTGTTGGAATATAACATTCGATTCGGAGACCCCGAGACCCAGACTCTTCTGCCCCTCATGAGTAAGGATACAGATCTTGCAGAGATCATGATTGCTTGTGTGGAGGGTGATTTAGATTCTTTGGTTGTAAAGATTGATGACAAGTTCAGTGCAACGGTTGTGGTGGCGGCTGGCGGATATCCTGGAGATTATTTAAAAGGGACCCCTATGCAAGTCAGTACACCGCCTGCAGGGACGAACATTTTTCATGCTGGTACGACTATCAAGGAAGGCCAACTTCAAACATCTGGTGGTCGAGTCATTGCTGCACAGGCAACTGCTGAAACTTTGGAACAAGCGGTCAAAACCGCGTACACTGGTATGCCCGATCTTACCCTTGAATCCTTCCATCCATTTTCGACTAAATCTGTCACAATATCAAAACCTCTTTGGACTATAGTGACTGACTATTTCAGGGGTCGACTTGATAAAATTTGACAGAATGTTCTTCAGAAAGGATATTGCTCACAGAGCATTCAAGCCTACAGCTGCCACTCCAGAGGCTTTGACATATGCTTCGGCTGGGGTTAGTATTGAAGGTGGAAACCAGTTTGTTGAGCGAATCAAGACGGTAAGCTAAAATCTAAGCAAACTTGATTATGGGAGATGAAACTTAAACTATCTAATTAGGCTGTTGCATCCACTAAACGACCAGGTGCTGATGCTGAAATTGGTGGATTTGGCGGTGAAGTGGATTTGGAGAAAGCTGGATATGCTGGTGCTCCTGTCTTGGTGAGTCCATAGAAGCCGCGCTTTGATTCAGATTCTCAGTTTTCTCACACCTCATTCCTTTCGTGGTTCATCAACTGACGTCTACAGGTCGGAGCAATCGATGGCGTCGGAACTAAGCTCATGATCGCTCAAGCTATGCATAAACACGACACAGTAGGCATCGATCTTGTAGCAATGAATGTCAATGACCTTGTGGTCCAAGGAGCCGAACCTCTGATGTTCCTTGACTACTATGGCTGCAGCAAGCTAAACCCCGAACACGCCGCTGCCTTTGTCGAAGGGGTAGCCGCCGGCTGCCGCCAATCAAACTGTGCTCTCGTCGGAGGAGAAACTGCGGAAATGCCCGGCATGTACAAAGAAGAAGATTACGATGCTGCGGGTGCGGCCATTGGTACGATGAGAAAGGAATTGGCTCTACCGTTAAAGGGGGAGATGATCGAGGGTGATGTGCTGTTGGGATTGAAGAGTAATGGGTTGCACTCGAACGGGTTTTCACTTGTCAGAAAGATTGTAGCGAGGGCGAAGCTGAGCTATGATGATCCTGCGCCTTGGGACCCGGAGACCTCGACCGGGCTTAGTTTGTTGACGCCTACGAGAATCTATGTGTTACCATTGCTGGAAGTCATCAAGAAAAAACTTTTGAAGGGCCTGTCGCATATTACAGGTGGAGGCCTGACCGAAAACGTCCCACGCATGTTGCCAAACCACCTCGCCGCTGAAGTCGATCTTTCGACATGGGCATTGCCACCTGTATTTCAGTGGATGAAGAAGGCTGGAAACGTCTCGGCTACCGAGATGGGACGAACTTTCAATACCGGCGTTGGTATGGTCATCGTTATCAGCAAGGAGAATGCGGAGGCGGCGATCAGAGACTTGGAGGCTGCTGGTGAAAATGTCTTTACCATCGGTCATCTAGTCAAGAGAGATGGCGAAGGTTGCGTTTTGAAAAACTTGGAATCTTGGGAATAGATTTGGGGGGCAATGGATAAGAGCAGAGAGGAAAAATAACCTCTCTAATGGCGTTAAAGGCGATCGACAGCGAAACAACTGAAAGAAGAAAAGCTTGTATTTGGTCCACGAACTAGATGTGGATGAAGCCGAGTTTATGGGCGAAGCTTTGTAGATTTGAAGAATTACTTCTTGAATATCAACATCACTCACGGGAACTTACTGGCCATTTATTAGTGCTTGTAGGCTCTCGGGAGGTTGAGTTCTCTCGTGATTTGGTAATAATCATATGCGAATATATTCGCGCCTTACACCTTTGCACCTCACCAACATCTTACATGCCTCCACTCAGATCAATGCCCCATCATTAAACAAAACATTACGGTGGTTACACTGCCTGCCGCAAATCATTCTTGAAATGACAGAAATTGAAAAGAGCCTACCTAGGTTGGATTCGTAAATTTGGCATTTGCCGTCCAAAGAAGACTTAAGAAGTCAAAAGCGAAATTATAAAAACTAAAACAGCTTGACATATGTCTGCATGCAGCGCGACCTAACGAGCTAGCATCCCGTTCGAGGTTTTTATACCATTGAATTCTTTCGAACGCTTTCGGTAACTCTGTGCATTCCTCACCTGGCCTCTCGCATTCCTTGACACAATCAAGCGAGGGCTTCCCCTTAACAATGAAAACACTGCAAGCGCGAGAGTTTTCACATCGCAATTACTATTACTCCTAACCATCCTATATTTATAGTTTTAAGCCCTAATCGAACTTTTGTTCGTATAGAATACAGCTATACGCTATGGCTCAACCCCAGTATGCCCACCCGCAAGCCCGACATGGCCAAAATCCGTTACGGCGGGAAAACCCAGAGGAAATGGATACAGACGATACAACAGTCCCCGAAGAAGGATCAGCAAATGAACATGGAGGTGTTTCTGTTGGTATTCCTCCGAAAGGGGGCCATGGAAAGCCTCTTACATGGCTTCGACCTACACGTTTTGGAACAGCATATCGATCATTCTTCACACTTGAGCAGGCAAGTGTATCTGTTGTTCCGTCTCTCGCTATGGTCAACTGCTGCTATCTCTCGAAAGCAGGAGTAGCTCCAACATTGCTTGAATTGAAACAACACGCCCAAGCTTTGACAATCTTGATCAAGAACCTCACCATATCCACTCAAGCAAGCTTGATAGACAACACGAACTCTAAAGTCTCAGGGGCTACGCCATTCCCTGATGGCGAGACATTTGATTTCCTCAACAACCTACGAGAGAAGTACAGAGGACCGAAAAATACTGCTTTTATGGAGGCTCATCAACGTCCTCTCACATCTCTTTTGAACAACCTCCAACAAGACATTCAGCCTGGCTATCCGCGACTACTTCCAGATGGGTCAAAAGAGTACGTTCCTCCAGAGGCCATGCTTCAGTCCTATTGTCCGCTACATATGGCACCCCAAACGGTCCCTCTTGCACCTGCCTTGCCATATGCAACCCATGAAGCACTGATTGACCACGCAAATGAGTGCTTGGAAATGTTAGATCACGAATACTCTGCTAAGGGCGGCCTGTTGGCCATATTACCGCAGAAAGAGGATGAAAAAAACCGCGCCAAGTCCGAAGCTACGCTACTTGGGCAGCTGATTTTGTATGTTCAGCGACTCGTGCAACGTCTCCATGGCCTTGAGAGACTGTATGCCAACTCCATGGATGTTCTCGCCGGTGAAGCTGTAGTTCCACATCAAGCACTCAGCGCACTTGGCCCAGACGGCAGAAAGGGACGAGAGATAGTCTTTCCACAAGATCGATTCGTGCTCGTCAATGCCGGCGAGGATGTCTGGCAGTTCCTGAACAGCGAATTTGAGTACAAAGAGAAGATTGACGAGCGAGTTGCACAGAACTATAAAAAGCATGGCGTTTCTGGAGAGTCAATATGGCAGCAACGAGGTGGAAAAGAAATGTCCAGAGGAATCACCGCTATTGATATTACGACAAGATACTACCGTCTACGGAATGATCCGCTAAAGACTATATTTGTCATTCCGGCTCATGGTGAGCACCCTGGCACCAAGGCTACACGCAAGATGGAAACTCAGCCAACAGTTGTCAGTGTCGTAAAGCCAATCTGGCCAGAGCGAGTCAGCCAGTGGGAGATGAAACGTCGACAGGAGTTAAACAATGCGAAGCAAGAGGCTCTTGCTACTGGAGAGTTGAAATACAAAGCGGATATTACCAGCAACGAGATTCGGATACTTAAAGGAACGAAAGATCAGAACCTCGCACAAATTCGACATTTGGAGAAGGAGGTAGAGAGATTGAGGGGAACTCTCAATAAACGACCAGACAAATCTTTGAAAGATGCACTTGACAAAGTCTCGAAACTTGAAGCGGAGAAAATTACAGTAGCAGAGAGGGCCACGGAGCTGCAGCGTGCAACAGAAGCATTTAAGGCCCGAGAAGCGGAGATCAGCCGACAAGAGGATGAGTTACAGACTGCTCAACTTAAGTGGCATAGTGACCATGCGAAGCTGGAAAGAGCAAAAGAAGAGGAGGCTGTCGCCAGAAAGGCTCGATTGACACAGATGGATGCTGAAGCCGCAGCAGCAAAACTCGAATTGCACTACAGGCTCATGGCGGCATGGCGTGATGAGATCAAAAAGGTGCACGAGCTGAAGAGATACTTCGAGAGGAAGAAGATTGCCATCGATGCCGGTGCTGAAGTCACAATTGAAGATGGAGCGCTGGCCAAGAGTGAAGTGGCCCAGATCGTGAAACAAGCCGAGGAGGCGGCTAGGCGTGATACCTTGTTGAGGAAGAATAGGGAGGCTGCTGAGACCCATTGGGATGCTGAAATGGGCGGGCTTTGATTTTATACAGCGAGTTTAGTGCGGTTGAGGAGGAGTGTTTCGACGATGGACCTTTTTTCTTGGATTTGAAAGTAGTGGGTGTTTGTCCAACTAGAAATTGTTATGCGTCTGAAATAGTTTATATTCAGCACATCACAGATTCGCAATATGTCTCATTAATTTAAATCTTGTTACATATTCAAATTATCTTTATCATATTTCACGGACCCAAGGTCATGGTGTCATATATAGTACAGACTACGGAACCACTGCACTTATCTTGCTGAAAGCTCACTTGTTCTGGTTATAACTCAGGCAGAGTAGATCCGAGAATGAGTAAGCTCGTTGAGAGGATCATCGAGATGAATAACATCCCTATTTTATTATCATCAAGTCGTTATGGTATATAAAGGAGATGATTATGAATTTAGAGCGTTCAAGTTGTCCAAAAACCCCCAACTGAAACTGGAATCCCGAGCTCAGCTTCCCTTTTGAAAAGACCTACCAATTCTTCCTCATCATCTCAACCCTCAACTTTGTGCCTTGGGCCCAGCCCATTTGCTCCATAACCTACAACTTACCTCTACCTTACCTTTCCCATATCTTTTCTATTAATCCATCCCCATGATGACATCCCCATCTACATCTAACGTTCCTTCCTGCGGCAGTACACTTACTTTTGGCACAACAGCAGTGTAAAACAGATAATGGTCGTTACTGTGCACAATCCATGAAATTGGATCGCCAGCCATAACCGCCTTTTGGACGCCGTAGAAAGAATCAAAAATTGACTGTTGTAGTATATCAGGTATTGTGCTGTGACTAGGCTGAATTGGCTGGACTGGGTACGCAGTTGGGTTTGCAGCCGGGTGGGTGGTAGTAGAAGCAGCGCAGTGCTGTTTCATGCAGAGGGCACATTTTGGAAGAAATGGGTTGAACGGCGCCTCGGTCAAGGTATCCGTAGGTTGATCACTGTCAGCTCCCCAATTCATTGCCATAGTACAGTCGTCGTCCCTGTGCATCTGTCCGCAGAGACGGCATGGCCTCGAGACTCTCGGTCTCGCTGCTTGCTGGGGTTGCTGGGCTAGCATGCCCAGTCTGCAATCTGCGGTCGTGTGGTTGTTCATGTTGCAGTTGGTGCAACTGAAGGTCCTCCCGTCAGACCTACCGTTGCCATTGAACCAGCAATCTACAGCAAGATGTCCAGTATTTTGACAATTGTTGCAAGTCACAGGAAGCCTGTTCCGCGGAGCTCGGCACGCTGACTCGAGATGGCCAACTTGCTGACACCTGTTGCAAACTCTTACACCGGAGTTTCCCTGTTCATTTCCACGGGGCCTTTGATGACCTGCTTGTCTAGTCATTTGCGAAAACTGAATTTAAAGTGGTATGAGTCGGCTATGAGCTGGAGGCGTGTTGGACTTCTTTGACTGGAAATGTCGGGGAAGGATTGGATTTGCTGCGAAGGCGATGATATTGATTGGCAGTGATCGTATCTGGGGAACGAGAGTACATTATGGTTATTATATAGCTCTCTCAAAAGGTCAAAGGGGCTATGCTACTCTCTGCCCAAAGAGACCATTCATACTGTAGGATATTCGCTTAGAGATGAAAGGGAATTAAGAGGAACAGTGAAGAATATGTCTTATTGTACACAACAAGCAAGCTTTGTAAGGTGACAAAGGTGCCAAAGGAAATGCTAAACATTGTCGAACGTAGGCCAAAATTTCATTGTCATGAAACAAATAATAGCATTGATGCTCTGTTCAATTTATTTTTACAATCCTTTGTCGCCCTAAGGGAAGCTTGTAAAAAGACGTGTAGATAGGCATCAAGAGGACTTGCTATACCATTAGTGAGATGGATGAAAGAATAAATCATGATTTGATCTCAAAAAGTCAAACTACTTTCTGGTTCAATCATCAGGTATGGTATTGTATAGATGTCAGAGGTTCTGCTAAGGGGAGCATCATGTGTCTAATATTGTCAATCTAACTTAGTCGTTTTTCATCTATCAGATCTCAAGGTCGGCTGTACATGTGTAGTAATAAGCCTAATGCTACCCCGAAGCTAAATGCGCATGCCTCATTCAACCTTATCTTCGAGACTAAGGATATTATTTGAAGTGTTCTGTCGAAAAGACTTGACATGTACATATTCACATTTGATGATCTGAATCACCCCAGCAACGTACAGTTCAACCACTCAACAACTGATACTTAGTCTTACATGTTGGGCCCTACTCATTTCACCAAACTATCTTTTTTTTTCTAGTAAATTTCTATAATTTCTATTGTTCCCAAATATATCGATCAGTTTTCTAGACATACATGAGCAAATTGAGATTTGGCCTGATTTAAGTTTATTTCGCGTCAATCAATGACCCATGCCATGCTCTTCCGTCGAAAGTACACCCTGAATCCCTGATTTGCTAATCACTATCAACAATATATTAAAGCCTAACTTTTCATCGACGGATAAAATTATTCCTAGGGTTTTGATAGCAGCATTCATGAGTCATGACATTGTTCACAAGGGATCGACATTGAGAATTTGAGAATAGTTTTACTTCGCATCCCCATATCAGTAGCTTGGGTAACTTGAGTTTCAATGTCGACTGAGAAATGTGCAAAAGTGCGAAAATAGTGACAGATGGACTCTTTACTCGATTGTACTATGGGCGGGTTTGAGCGCAATAGAGCTGGATGGATGTTTTATATTAGATTTGATCGCTTGTAGTAGGTATAGGTCGAGGCCTCTACTTTCCTCACGCGATATATACATATGCATCATCGCAAACGTTTCTTTCCTGCGTTCAGATATATCCATTATCCAATGACCCCTTTATTGCATTTTATCATTTGCAGCCAACGCAAACTCTTTCATTCATGTCGCTTTCATTCATTCCTTCTACAAACGGCAGGAATGCGTTTTCCAGCCTTGTCTTTGTTAAACTTACCCTCTTAATCATTTTCTAGATTTTCCGAGTCTTCGCGTCAGTTTCTCATTGCATCAAGAAATCTTTCTGGCGAAAGATCTAATACTCGTGGTACCGAAGTGCCCACCATGTCCACGCGTAACCGGACTACCCCCCCAGTACGAGATGAGTTGAAAGAATACAGAATAGCGCTGCTAGATTGGAGAAAATTATTCAGTAATATGCGCAGGACTCTGAAGGGCGCGGATCTCGATAGCCAAGACACATACAGAGACACTGATTCTTCAGATCCCATGGACGATGGAGGCGACGGTAAAGAAGGTGGAGATGCCAACGAGAACACTTCATCAGATGATATCAATAACTCTGGAACGGAAAATACAGCGCCTGAGCCAAGAGGCGAGAAAAGAGGCCAATCCGATTCAGAAGTTCCGGACGGACAACCCGCCACCAAGAAAACCAAGACGTACCCAACCCCCTCAATACAGGTTCAAGGGACTATTGACATTGCCCAATTGGCCCCTGTTCCAATACAAATCAAATATCAGAAGCATCCAGAAGCAGACCGCCCAGATGAGTGGTTCGAGGAGAACTTCCGGCGACTCTACCGTCAGATGAACAACGTCGTGACACACTACTTTGCGATTCACGATATCGATCAGGACGATAACCACCCTTGGGCTTTCAAGATGACGCCAGAGTTTATTCGATGGGCAGAGCAAGTTGCGGACCCAAACTTCGAGCAGGATGGAAGGGGCTGGGATGAGCTCTTGAAAGATAGTGTACAAAGGAAGTGGTTTATCATGGGGATGCTGATGAAAATCTTCCAGGTGAAAATTTTCGACGAGTATTTGTTTGGGGCGAGTAAGGAGCAGAAGGAATTGGCTTTCGCGCTTGATAAAGCATTCTTGAGCCGAGAAGGTACCTACCCATTTGCATTTCTTCCGCCAAAGGATCAAGATATGTTAACGAGATAAAAAGGTTTCCAGCGCACTCAACTCCGCTCCTCAGCGACTCGGACCGTACTCAGCGCCAGCGCTGTAACAGAAGACTTCTACCCTAGCGTTGCCAAACTCACTGCCCAAATCAGCCTTATCCTCCAACCCCTTATCACCTACCTCTACACTCTGCCTCCCCCAGAGCACATCCAACTTCCTTTAGTCCAAGATCTCTACCAAAGCCTGCATAATATCGTCTCGCAAGCCGCTTATATGTCTCTCTGTATCCGTTACTCGCCAACTATCATACAGTTAGTGGATATGCAGCCTGGTAGCAATTGGGACCCAGAGGATATGCATTCTGTGGAAATGGATGACTACGTCCATAGTAAAAATGCTGTGATTGACAGATATAGTAATTATCACCTCAAGTTTAGCGAGGGACTAAGGCGAGTGTCAGAAAAAGCCAACGCGCTTGCACCGAAGAAATCCAATAATGACGGCCAAAGTAGACGCAAAGAGCCCCATTCCAATGGATATAAAGACGCAAAAGCAGACAAGGAGCGCATGCGGCAAAGCAAGGAGCCCGAGCCGACTCGAACGCACAGTCCATTGACCAAAATTACAGTGTGGCCAGTCATCAGACGGTACACGCCTGGTTCTAAGGAGCAGGATCTCGATCCGACCATTCAGTTGAAGGACAAAAACGGATTCCGGATCATTCTGATTGCGAAAGCTGCGGTAGTTGCGAAGTACGGGAGAAGGGAACGAGATGAGGGACTCAGGATTGGGCTTGAAGATTTTATTAGAGCAAGCCAAAGGGAATTTGGAGAGAAAGGGTCGGCTGCTGAGAAAATTCAGACGGTGGCGAAGGTCGTGGGTGCTACCGGCGTGGTTGGGGCTGGGATGACGGCGGGTTTGTATGCTTTTAAGGACTTGCTAGGAGCCGAGGCTCTACAGAGATCGACAGACGAGTTTTTAACGTTCGTGTCTGGCTTAGGAAGCTAGAAATGGCTTTCGGGCAGGGGGGAAGGGGTATCGTACGCTTGTGATATTAGGCGATGTTGATATAAACAAGGGGGCCAGGGGTCTTCTCGCTTGGAAGAGAACTCGAACTCGGTGTTTTGGAGTCTGTGGTGTCATTGGCTGGCAAGTTGCTCAATGCCAAATTAAAGTAGGCGGCCGTAATCCTGATAATATGTAAGCGGCGGGTACGCAATCAAAGTTTCCTAATTCTGCAATTCGAGAATGCAAGTACTGCTACAAACCTTGAGTCTTGCGTCACAGTGATTGCCACAGCAAGATATCTCTTCTCTTCAAGCTCTAATTAGATAGATGCCAGCCACGTCGTTGATATTGTCCTATAATAAAAGGAAATACCTATTGTCTATGACTCGTGTGCCAGAGGGTAATTTTAGGAAAACATCAAATAAAGGGGGCGTGGTAAGCACAGCCAGACTCCAGTGCTGGCTTAGATGACGTGTGCAATTTGCAAGTTCTTGCGTAATTATTGTCAAGTATCGACCTTGTATATTTACGATTAATAGCAAGTTTCCCCCTATTAATTTTTTGGGTTTCACAAGTCATTGGCGTTATTTACATGGTTGGGCTACGATCTCCCCTTTCCCCCTTTCCCCACAGTCGGCAACGGAAGCGAGTCGATGCATGCTTAGGCTTTAGGCTTGAAGATCTCGCCTAGCTCAAGACCTCGAGAAACCCAAAATCCCATCTCCATATTCCCAAGAAAATTCACTGCAACCGCATTTTTTGTCTGCCTGAACCACCTCGACCATTACGAGCTTCCTGCAGAATACTTTCGAATGCTGATCATGCGATAATGTCTTCAGTCAGCTCTGCCGCCCTCTTGGGCGAAGCAGAATCAATAGCTTCATTCTCCACCATTTCCGCTGACGCACACGACCATGTTCCGATGCAGCTTGAGGGGAAAGTTGGGCGGGAAGGAGCCACTACTCCAGCTACTAGTTTGAATGTGGATCCAGCACAAGTTCAACCATTACAATCGCAATCACAATCACATCTACATTCTTCCTCTCTTCTCAGCGCATCTACATATTATCAACAAGAGTCCGAAGAACCTCACAGTGCTGCTGTTGTTGACTCTTTGAAGGTCGAACAGGGCGATGTAGCTGGCTCCGCACCTGACCACCCCGCATCCCTCTTCAACAACCTCTCGACTTTTCCCGCAGATGCAGCAAGCCCTGACGATCACGATACAAGTATGAATGTCCAATTATGAGCTCAGATTCCCAGAGTAGGATCACTTACGATTGGAGATCATGACTGACCTCGCCATAGTTGCGCCACCACAAACGATCACTCAACACAGCCCTTGTGACATGCTGCATCCTCTTGCTCTGTCTTCAAATGCCCCCAGGGTGACTCCAGACCCTACTGCTCAATTGCAGTCGCAGCAAATCGCAGGATCAATACCCACTGAAACAAACACATCTACACACATTTCGACCGACGGGCCTGCAGATGCTGGAGATATACCAAAGCAAGACGAGATGATGACATTACAACGTCGGCGTAATTATGCAAACACCAATGCCCTCACAGATTATGAAGCAGATCTTACTAGTAAAGACCGTGCTAAGCAAAAAGAGGCTGTCAAAAGGTACCTAACAGAAAGAGTGCAGGGAGACTGGAGATGGGAATGGCCACAGTCTGGAAACACTACCAAATCAACAGCGGCTGAACCCATACCTACACATACCGAGGAGTTTGAAGCAAGACTAGGAATACCCGAAGGAGAATGGAAGGAGAGAGATGAGTGGTTGAGTAATGATGAGGAGGGTGACGGTCCTGCGAAAGTGCCTGCTCCAGCGAATACAGTCTCGAGCCATGATACCCCCACGCCTAGAAGCAAAACCGATTCTATAATCCCATTCCGATTTGACAGTCTGAACAGAGTGGGCGACTCATTGAAGCGCAGTCAAGACGAGAAAAAACGGCGACGGAAGAAGCGTCTTGCAGAAGAAATGGCCTGGAATGATGGGATGCGATGTTTCGTCGCTCGCCGAGACAACTGGACTGGCGCAAGGAAGAAAGTCTTCAATGACCCATCAGGCTTTGTAGCAGCTAAGAAAACGCCAACACGAGCTTCTACGTCTAGTGAAGATGGCAGCAGCTCTACAGCTATTGATCAGGATTTCGACGACGACGAGTTATGGGAGGATGATGTCGAAGTCCCTATTGCACCACCGATCCTTCCCCCTGAAAACGCAATGCGTGCTTCTATTCTCCCTGGTGCTTATAATACCATCTATGACAAAGTCGTCGTGCAAGCTCTCTCCCCTAGTTGCCCTATGAATCTGAAAGATGTGACCAGGAGTTGCGTGCAGGGCTGGAAGAGGGATGGCGAGTGGCCGCCCAAATCAAATGTCCCGGATACGCTAAAGAAGAAGGGGAGGAAGCTGAGCGTGGCTAGTTTATTGGGCTTTAATGATAAGGAGAAAGAGAAGACTCTTACCGAGGAGCGCGGTCAGAATATTGAGAGCAAGGAGGATGGCAAGGAGGAGAAGGGGAAGAAGGGACATGGAAGCGCGTTACGAAAGAGTTTAGAGAAGATGTTGCATTTGGGTGGGCGAGGGGGAAACTGATTGACACTAGCAGCACGAGTGACTTGACATAAATGGCCGTGAGACAGCCTTGAGTTCAGGGATTGCAAATTATGGGATAGGGATCGTGGAGTGTGAATGGCTTGTATCTTGCTATGGACTGGTTGGGCATGGTTGAATATGCGTTACAGGGCACGATGCATGGAACATGATGCATAGATACTGAGCAGGGTGTTCTCAAATGAAGTCATGAATAGCCAATTTTTCAAGCAGCAGCTGCTTACCTTTCTATGTAAATTCTGTATGGCTCTGCAACGTACAATGCAGGATAATAAAAGACGCCCTTATGCGTCAGTTTACGACAGCGTTGAAATTGAATCGGCTCGACCGTCTGTTGTTATGTTGCTTGACCATATCCGGGTGTCGGGGTGTGAATAGAATCCAACGAAGAAAAATGAGAGTTCATGCTGATATCTAAAAGAATAATCCAATGTTTGCCTCAAAATAAAAATCTCAATAAATGCCGCCAATAATGACTCCTGGGGTATGAGAACGTTGCCCTATTTCAGGAGCTTTATGGCTTGAGCCAGAGTTCAGCACTCCTTGCAAACAAATATCTATCCAAAAGAACGCCAGCAAATGCAACTTGCACGCACAAGATCCATCACAAGTATGTCCTCCTCACTTACTTCGACCATCTATGTGCCTCATCACCTAAACTCCAATCCTTCTCGACATATCCCAATTCCTTCTTGACCTTGTCCACTGTCTCTCTATCACCAGTGTTCTTCCCGATATTATCACTAATCTTAATCGCCTGGTTTCCAGCAGCCGAGCTCAACTTGATAACAATGTTGAGAGGCTCAGACTTATTTCCTGTCTTCAGATGAACAAAGTCGTTCGTGAAAAATGTTCCTATGCCAAAAGAGCAGTTAAAGCCAGCTTCTTCTGAAATCTTCTTATATTCAAGACAAAGATCAATATTCAAAGAGTCTGAGAAGACGATGGTCTTCTTTGACGCGATGCCTGTCTTGTCGTAGAAATCGCGCATTGTCTTGACAAAATTGGCAGGATCTCCAGAGTCTTGACGAACGCCGTTGAACACCTCCGCGAACGTCTTAGAGGAGCTTTTGCTGGAGCTAGTAGCCACTGCGGTATTTGACTGGTTTGTTGAATCTGATAGAGCCTTGTCTGGGATATCACCAATAGGCTCATTGAAAGCCCTCAAAAAGACCGATGTGCCAAACGTGTCAGTGAGGGCTATACCTAAGACTCCCTCTCCGAAACATCCAACCCAATAGCCAAGTGCCGTCTTAGTGGCTGTTTCGTAATTGCCAGTAATTGCTGCAACACCCATGAACCACTCGTGCGCCACAGTACCAATTGGTGGTATTTGGAATCTCATGGCCAAGTGGACATTGCTCGTTCCAGAGACTTGTCCAGCCAACCCCCTAGCCTCACCCTCCTTCTTGGCCTTGACCAGTCCACGGAAAACCAGCGCCTGCGTGTGGTAATCTCTCCTACGTCTGGTGCCAAATTCGGATACAACACAGCCCGCTTCTAACAAGCGTATCCCCTTCCCATAAGCCTTTTCTTCTTGTCCATCATATGTCCAATCAGTGTCCATAAACTTGAAGTATGCTTCGCTAGTCAGAGCAAGGAGAGGAATCTCGTAGAGAATTGTCTCCACCCATAATCCCTTGACATTCAAGCTAACCTCTCCAATGTCACTCTCACTACCAGTATCCTTCTCGGGCGTGAATGAGGCGATGACCTGCTCGCGGGGATTCAGTCGGAACTCTTTCAAGAAGTCGAGGTATGGCTGGTTGAGGTATGTGCAAGTTGACTGAAGGAAGCGTAACTCTTCGGAGGATAGGGCAATATTCCCAAGCTCTGTTTCCAAAGTTTAAATCCCCTGCAGGCGAAATCGGAGTGTTAGGACTCACTGTTTACTTGTGCTTGAAGCCAACGGAAGGCTTCCCTAGACAGCTTCTTCTCCGGAGTTCTGTTCTTGAAAGCGTAGGTTACCTGGACATTTGGAAAGTACTTCAGGACCGCGCATTGCATAGTGAGTTTGTAGAGATCGGTATCCAGGAAGGAGATGACTCCCTCCGGATAAGGAGACCCGCTATTAAAATCCATTGCAACTCACTCGCGCCAAGCTCTGGAGGAAGCAGACAGACGTTGATGAATAAGTATGATGGCACAATTATGTTGAAAAGGTGGCAAATCTGGCGGATATCTAAGTATAGAAATTGGAAGAGAGTTGGAAGGGTTGAGAACGAAGTGAAGGGTGGAGAAGGGAGAGGAGGATTCATGGTGGGGTAGCTTATGCGTACAAGGCTGGAACTGGGGTGGGGTGGGAGTCGAATTAGACAAAAATAGGGGTCTCTTTAGAAGGGAAATATTGGACCTCAGGCCACCCAGGCCACTAAAATCAGGGCCCCAGCCCACCTTGAACCCAGGCTGCGGATTCTCTTCCGCTGCAGGGCATGATTGGGATTGGGCTACGGTCGTCATGAAAATTCACTTTTTTATATACCCCATCCCCATCTACCCCTCCATCCGTAGAAGTTTTCCCTCCTCCCTTCCAACAACAACAATCTCTGCAAATTCAACGTCTGTCTACCATCGTCGATATCTCGCCTGCAGATATTCCACAATCACTTCTAAACAGAAAATTCGCCCTAAACGTCCTTCCTTACCCTCATCAACCATGTCTGAGATCACTCACCCCACCATTAAGGGTAAGTTGCCAAACCACTCCACCACAGGATTCGTCCTTTCTGCATATTCTTGACAATCGACGAGCTCATAGATGAGAAAGACACCCTGATGCTTCAATTCTAAGGGTTAGTGAAATTCGGCCACTGCTAACTTTTCACTTCTTAGATGGATGGTTCCGCGAGATTTCTGATATGTGGCCTGGTCAGGCTATGACTTTGAAAGTCAAGAACGTCATCCACCACGAGAAGAGCAAATACCAAGACGTCCTCATCTTCGAGTCCACCGACTACGGTACCGTGCTGGTCCTTGACAACGTTATTCAATGCACCGAGCGTGATGAGTTTTCTTACCAGGAGATGATCACTCACTTGGCTATGAACTCCCACCCAAACCCCAAGAAGGTTTTGGTCATTGGCGGTGGCGATGGAGGTGTTCTCCGTGAGGTTATCAAGCACGACTGTGTCGAGGAGGCCATTCTCTGCGACATCGACGAGGTAGGTTGAGGCTTCAACTGTATTTCAAGATGGTGCTAAAGTTACATAGGCTGTTATCCGTTTGTCCAAGAAGTATCTCCCAGGCATGGCCATCAGCTACCAACATCCAAAGGTGAAGGTGCACGTTGGAGATGGATTCAAGTTCTTGGATGACTATAAGAATGAGTTTGATGTTATCATCACAGATTCCTCTGATCCAGAGGGTCCGGCTGAGTCCTTGTTCCAAAAGCCCTACTTCGAGTTGCTCTTTGGAGCTCTTAAAGAAGGAGGAGTCATTACCACACAAGGTTGTACGTTTTCCTTCGTTCGCGTGAGCCAAGCGGCTTTGCTCTCGAATCTATTTCAGTTCTCCATTTGCTTCGATCAATGCGGCGTGGTCTTTCCTACTTATTTATACATCTCCACTCCCCCAAACGATTCAACGAATCTCCATATATTCAAGCAAAACTAACTTTTAACCCTAGCTGAGAACCAATGGCTTCATCTTGCGATGATCACCAAGCTCAAGAAAGACTGCAAGGAGGTTTTCCCCAACGTCGAATACGCTTACACCACCATCCCAACATACCCCTCCGGCCAAATCGGTTTTATGGTCTGCTGCAAGGATGCCGACCGTGATCTCAAGACACCGGTCCGCAGCTGGTCTACCGAGGAGGAGGAGAAGCTTTGCAGATACTACAGCGCTGATATCCACAAGGCTAGCTTCGTTCTCCCCAACTTTGCCCGCATTGCCTTGAGATGAGGTGGATGTGCCATTGGAGGGCCGTGAGGGGGGAAAGGGAGGAACCATACATTGGCGAATTCTATGATACCATGATTGGCACGAAATCTGAGTGGCAGGTGTTGATGGGTGGTGCAAAAGTCCTTTCTGCGAGTAATTCTCTTGGGCTACATCGCGATTCTCAGATGGATTTGGATAGGCAGATACTGCCTGACTATGCGAAGCGTTTGATTTAATTTTGATTAATATCTGCAGAGAATGCTTTAGTGTGACAGTGATGTGGTACCTCTAGCCAACATGGTCAATCTTTAGTGAGAAGTCGACATGTGGCACTCCTTGATGTATCGAACTCGTAGAGATGATATCGATATCTACAACCTAAATTAGCAAAGCTAAAAAATATGAGACGTCGACACTTACCGTTATTGATATAACTCTCGACATTCTTGGCAGTCAACCCACCACTACACTCGAGGAGAAATTCTCTCTTCCCAGCCCACCTCTGCTTTATACTCCTCGCAGCAACCTTTAGCCCATCCCCATCGAAGTTATCTAGCATGATGATATCTGCCCCAGCAGCAATTGCTTCATCGGCATCTTTCTCACAATCCACCTCAACTTCAACCTTCAGCGCAAATCCTCCCACACTCTTCGCGGCCTTCACAGCCTCCGTGATACTCCCCTTCGCCCAAATATGATTATCCTTCAGCATAATCATACTCGACAAATCATGACGATGACCATCCACACCTCCAACCAACATTCCGTACTTCTCCACTAGCCGAAAACCCGGTGTCGTCTTCCTCGTCCCAGCCAATATCCCCGTATAACCCGCCTTCCGCACCAATTCATCCACGCTCCGCGACTTCGTCGCCACGCCCGAACATCGACTCAGCGTATTCAGAGCGACTCGCTCTCCCAGCAGCAGTTTGCGCACAGGGCCTGTAACCGTCGCAACGGCGACCTTACCTGCTGACCCAGGATTTACCAGGGCGCCCTCGGTCATGTGCCATGTCACGGTACACCCTGCCTGCGCGAAGATCTCGTCGAAGAATGGCACGCCAGCGAGGACGCCAGGGGACTTTCCGAACAAGGTCGCGGTTCGCTCACTGGAGCCGACGACGAAGCCACCATAGTCGAAGGAGGGCGTGTCTTCGGCAAACCAGGCTGTGATTTGGGACTTCCAATGCACTGGGAGGAGGTCTGCCAGGTTCCCGTGCTGGAGGGCCATTGTGTTTCGTGGTGTGATTGGAAAAGGAGGTCGTTGCGGTGGAATCATGGGTGGAGGGGTAACGAGGCTGTGAGGTGTTGGAAAACCTTGCTTACATAATACACATCCAGGAGGTTGGCAGAGCTATGAAAATACTAGAGAATGATTAATGGCCCCTGGAAAAGCTCGATACTAAACCAGCAGACAATGGACGCTAAACGACTTAGAACACTTCTTGTTGCACGACTTCAAGGTCATCCTAATTCCAGGAGGAGCAGTGCGCTGTTATGGAGCCATCACGGCCAGATCCCACAGCCTCTTATAGAGAACTAGTTCGCAGCGCCTACCCAATACCATGGTCTCCAGCACAACCTCCCACGCCAATTGGGAGAGGGCCTTCCGCAGAACAGGTGCCATTCGCTCGTTCGAATGGGAGCTTAGGTGCTCCCTCTCCATCTATCAGCGCCAATGGCAATAGCAAGCCAAACCCTCTTCATCTCAAGACTCATGAATCGACGAGTAGCCACAAAAATTCAGCCGAATTTCATGCCCGGGGTTCAAATTTTGGGTCCGTTGAGAGCGAAGAAGATGAGGATAGCACAATAAATGAAGCAGATCAGGATGGAGAATCCGGGCCGAAGCGACGGATGGGGAGAGGCCAAGGCCTATCCGCAGATCAATTTCTGATATGTGTTCAGGCCTGTATTGATTTGGGAACACGCAGCTGGGGGAAACCTGGCTTCAAGGAGCCCGAATTCTGGAGGCAGGTTCACACGAAGTTTCACTTGGCGACTGGCAGAAATCACGGCTCGCTGAAGCGTGTCATGACCAATGCAATCACGGCATATAGAGCTAGAGAGGAAGAAGACAAGGACACTGGGGATATAGAGGATGGTGGTCCCATTTTAAGGCCTCGACAACTCGCTCTCAAGGAATGGAATGCTATCCTTGTAGCGGCGGAGAAGGCGCAGGAGGCTTGGATGCAAGAGCAGGAGAAAGAAGATGCCCTGCAGTCTGCGGCTGAAAAAGAGCACCGCCTAAGGAGATACTCGAGGAAGCGAGCTGGAGAGGGGGGAATTGACGCCGAGGGCAACTTTGCCAGCATACCAATCTTTGCATCATCATCGAGGAAAAGGCGCCAGGCCCAAGCCGAAGGAGAAGCTATATGCTCCCGAGGCGATGCTCTGATGGGGGAAATGGTTGCTCTTTACAGGCAGGACTTGGAGGACTCTAGACAAGAGCGCGCCAGGCTTCGCTCTGAGGAGTTTCATGCTCAAAGAGCTAACGAGGCGCACCAAACTAATCTCTTTATCAGAAGTCGTTTAGAGGCCTTCCAGCGCTCATTTGACTCGCTATTTGTGGCCATGAACTCTATTGTTACAGAGCAAGCTGCCCAAGGCAGGAAGATTGATATGTTGATGGAATCCAACGCGGCGATCAGGGGGATGGTGGCTCAAATGACCGCGAAGTTAGGTTGAAGATGGGGCAGCTCACTATTCATTCATTCTTTCTTCTCGGCACAATTGGCATTACTATACATATTATAATGATTCGAATTCGGCTGTGTTTTATAGGCTATTCAGCAGAACGCGGAGGCTAGCTTTGGCGGACTCGCTAACCATCCCACGTTTGTTTACTACTCTCACATCAAAATCTCACTCCTGCGATGTGGACGAAAAGGTCCGTCTCTAAGGCAACGATTTATTTGGCTATATAATGTAATCGTACATACACGCCGTTGAAGGAAACAAGAATCCATCTTCCGTCTTACAGCTTAGTTATCTTCGACCTACACACACACGCGCACTAGTGGCAGCACGGCGCCCTTGTCACTTCTCTCGAGTTAATGCTTCATGGTATCATCACTCCACTCAACAGGAGGATCCACGGCAGGTTTATTGTACCCATAATAACTCACTAGGTCAGGGTTGACGGCGAAAAACTCATACTTGGCTCTTGCCTGCTGTCTCTCGGACCCAAGGAAGATATTCTGCCTGCTGTTATAGACCGCACCCTCCACCCTTCGCCCCGTCCTGCCACCAAGTTCCATCCAGTGGTTCTTGATCTTCTCATTCTGGAAGTACGGCCCCCATTTCTCGCTCTTCCAGTCGTTGCGAACCTTCAAGCAGCAAAGGCCTCCATCGCCCTCCTCGATGGATTTGTCGAGAACGACATGCCGGCCAGCATCACACACGTAGCCGCCGCCGAGCTCATCATCGTCCTGACGGTTCCACTTGTAGCCTTCGGGACAGGCGCCACTTCTCTCGATCATTTTCTGTGCCCACTCCTCTTGCAGCTCTTGCTCCGCCGGGGCGAGAAAGGCGAAGTTGGACTGCATCTTGGATCGCTTGAAGTCTTCGTTTGAGAAGAGCTGGCTTGCTGGTTTGAACGATTTGTCCTTGTACGCTGCGCTGGGTGGCATTTCAGACCTCGCCACCACCCGAGATACATCCTTGAACTGCTTGCTTGAAGGCATCTCAGAGCGCGCTACCTGTGATACATCTCTGAACTGTCTACTGGAAGGCATTTCGGATCTGATAGCGAAGGATTTCGGAGCAACGGACTTGTCTCTGAATGCTTTACTAGGAGCCATCACCTCCTTCTTTTCATCCTCATCTTTAAAAAGCGAGCTGGGAGCCATGACGCTGCCAATCTTGGAACTTGACGGCTTCGACGACGTGACGGCACCGCTCTTCCCAGCCTTCTTAGGCGCCTTCATATCGGGCACCTCGTCCCCCTCCTCGTCTTGAAAGTCGTCGTAGTCGGGCTCCTCATCGTCTGAGATGGCGGCAGGATATGTTGGTTTAGCCTTGGGTTCTTTGGCTGGCGGTGCTGCGCGGGAAAAGATCTTGCTGGAGATCTTGCTGATGATCTTACCCGTGGGTGCCGCATATCCTTTATCGAAATCTGACTCCTTTGGCATTTTGGATGAAGGCTTAGATGACTTTAGCATCTGAGATGAGGGACGCTGAGACATGTTGATGTAGTGTGCAAGGCTGGGCT
Source organism: Ploettnerulaceae sp. D365 (assembly GCA_003988805.1). NCBI lineage: Eukaryota > Fungi > Ascomycota > Leotiomycetes > Helotiales > Ploettnerulaceae > Ploettnerulaceae sp. D365. The sequence goes on from QYAL01000070.1 coordinate 507,042, forward strand.
GGGATGGGCTGTTTGATAAGGTCGTTTTAGTAGTAGGTAGGGTCTCTGAAGCTATGCTGTGTAGTGAAGAAAGACCGGAGATTAGCAAGGAGTTGTGATGCGCTCATATACTCCTGCTTGTAGCACTCAAGGGAATCAAAGGACTTCCGGTCCAACATGATCACCCAAATCATTCAGACTGTAATGATGTCCCACTGTGTCTATGACTTACATCAACACATTCTCCTTCACCCTTCTTGACTCGCTCTACGATTGTAATAGACAACCCCCAAATCACGAATGTCGTCACAGCCCACGGAGAAGATTCACTCGAGCAGTCATTTACCATAAGCCGGCGCACAGTATATATTATATCCTGAGTTCTCTCCCATACATTTCCTCCCCTTTGAACAATGGAATACCTCTCTTTCTCACTGCAGAGCCCACACGACTCACAACAACTGAAAATCCTTCGAGGCTCGAGCTCCATGTCTGAATTATAGAGTAGAGAGGGGACATACTCTCCCGTATGATCGATTGACGACAGTCCTTGAGTAAGGAGATAGTTGAATTTATATAATCGAAAAACTACTTTGGGACTATTGCATTGTAGCATTGTATGCATTCATTATACTGATAATTTTTATGGTACTGTTGACGCATCTATGCTTTTGTAGTGAAATGAAGGTACGCTTCAAAAGGAATACAGAACCCTGGGATTTTGGTTGGTTGTTGAAAGTACTCTTTTTTGGTTTTGGTAAAGCATCAGTGATGCTGGTCAGTGGCGTACTGAAAATAGCCAGGGCTCAGATTTTGAACACACGCCGGGGAGTATTAAGCAGGAAATCTTTTCTGTGAGCGGCGTATAGCGGCGTATACTATTTATTACTGTACTTAGTTGGCTGGGGTTTGAATCATCAACTGTGTTCCTTAATGGGGCTTAAAATTGGCTTCCCATGTTGTGTTTGCTTGAATAATAATGAAATTGGTCGAGAATAAGAGAGACATAGAGAATCATCAATTTCCTATCATTATGTCTAGGGCATCATCTACGTAGGTGAGCACTCCTCAGCTGGTACTGTAAGCCAAAACCTGTTGCCCCAACTCCGAAAGCACCTCTGAAGAAACGAACCGCCATCCTTACCCACTACACTCAAACCTGGTGATGTTACCCGACTTTAGACGCCCATGGTGAAGTCGTGCTCGATGCCGGGTGTGACGCTTGCCATGAACTGTTTGAAATTAGCTTACGAATACCACTCCTGAGATACGGAGAGGCATACCTTGAGAAATACCACAAGGTACTGATCCACTCTGATGGCAACCTCCTCATCTGGAGCATCCGCATCGTGTTGCAGAACCTCCCACTCATCATTCCCATTTCCACCGGCCTTAGCACCCTCCAAAATCGCCTTCTTGTCACCAGCACCCAAGTTTGAATTCTTAAAATCGTCCACCAGGCCCTCCATGCCCGCATCTTTAGCCCCAGGCAGGATCTTGCCTTGCTTCAGCTTCTCTCGGCGAATCTTGAGGGCAGCATCTGCTCGGTCCAGCAACGTCTTCATGACACTGGCGTGTTTGCAAGGGTGGACGGAGGCCATCTTGATGTTGTTGCTGAAATAGGGGAAGTCTTCGAGCGTGACGGTCTTGTCTTTGTAGTCGCCAACGATATCCTCCATCATCAGTTGAGGGGGTAGAGGTTGCGAGTTGGCTAGATACCCAGAGAGGTAGAGCCGCGGAGTCCGGTAGTAGGGTGTGTATGCGATGTAAAGGGTATATGTTCGTCGTAATCTGTACAGCATGTTAGCAATAGTAACCTGGTAGCTGTGGAAACGCCTACGAGTCGGCTCCATTTGCCTTGGGGTCTCGAATGATGGCCTCCTCATCATCTTCCTCGTCCTCCATATCTGGTATCTCATCGTCATCCTCCTCTCGCTCTCCCATATTCCCACTCTCATCCACAGTTCTGACATCTCTTGCTCGCGCCTCTTGACTCGCAGCCAAACCCCCAGTTCTCAACCAGCCGTCTTCATCGTCGCCGGGTAAATGGCCACCCGCTCTCTTGAAGTCCTCCCCATCACCGACCATCGTCTCATCGTGTCCCGCATCGCCGGCAAAGTTATCGTCGAGTCTGCGGTGGCATGGCACGCCCCGGGTCACCAGAAACTGCTTGCCTGCTGGCAGGTAGGACGCCCGCTTGGTCACCGGCGAAGCGTCCGCCCAGGACCACGTCGGGAACTTGTAGACAAGATAGTCGCCAGCCGCGACAAATTCCTCAGGAGTGATTTGCCCATTTTGTCGAAAAGTAGAAGCGTGTGAAACAGGTGCCCACTCTCGGACTCGGTCGAGGGTGCTGTGGATGAAGTTCATCGTGGATAGCGGGGGAGTTCAAGGGTTGCGCTTTGTTTGATACAATATAGATTCGAGGTCGAGTCTATCAACCGGAAGTCGAGGTCAAGATTATTGAAAGGTTATTGATCATTTATGGAGGAGAGGATGAAGGATGAAGGATAAAGAGTAGGTAGGATGACTGGGTAGGGAGTTACGGCGAGTCACATCACAGCCTTGTTCCCCTCTCCCTCTGTTTCCCCCTGTCCCCCCTGTCCCCACTGTCCCCTCTAGGCTGGAGGGCAAGCTTGTCATGTGAGAGAATACAGCAGTACTGTACTGTACTGTACTGTAACCTCACACATCTATCACGAGTCACATGTGGATGTGGTTACCTTGGTTATACCGGAATTTTTTGGGATAGATCGCATGTATGATGTTTTTGTGTAAAGCAGATTAGAATTCGAGAGCTAAAGACTTTCAGTTAGATAGGACTCGACATACTGTAAGCAGTTCACTCGATCTTCGAAAACCAGAGAAGAGAGATATCGTGCGAGACATGACTACGTCACAGGAATCTCACTAGTTATATACTGTACTTTGATAGAGAAAAGAATGAGATCAAACATTCATAGATGAACAAGTTGTACTTGTAACTAGGTAATGAATGGAGTGTGGGTAGGACATAAGTAGATCATCTGTAGATATATAGATGTTATAAAATACGAGTATACGTAAATGCGGAGTACTGTAATATTACTGTAAGTCAAATACATAGATGCCATAATTGTCATTTACGCCTTTTTCTCATAATCGTGTAGGGTATACGTAGAGTAGATGCTGATGCCTAATTACGGAGGATATACTCCGTCCTGTGCTTCAGTACGCATCATAATAGAACCAAAATGCAAGCAGTACGTAATGATAAGTACGCTCTATGATCGATATATGCCTGGGTATGGATGAATAAATCCGAGTTCTTGCTTCAAATATGCAATGCAATGCAGGTATGATGTATATATATATGGTTTGGCATATTCAAGTTCAAGCCACTGCGCGCAGTACAGGACAGTACAGTACAGTACTACATGTATGCAATGTTTTACCTTCACAACGCCACATCCAATTCAACGTATCAAAAGAAGTTCGAGATCCACATCCAGGGAATAATAATAATAATTGATAGGGCGGCTGTCTTTTACTACAGTAAAATATACTGTACTGTAACATACTGTCCGTCTCGTCTTTCGTGGACCTTGGACCTTGGACCTTGGAGCTGGGTACGTCATATGATACTGTATCGATCGTCAATGACTGGACCTTGGAATGGCCGTGTTTCTCTTTGTTTGAATCACCTTTTCTTCCATTTGCTTCTCCTGTCTTTTCTGCAGCATTCACCACGAGACCGAATAAAAAGACTGTGACGTACGTCGTGAGTACAGCTGCAGTATAGTACAGTACTGTACTGTACTGTAACATACGGTGTACAACCCAGCTTCCGAGAACTCTTTTCCTCTCCCTCTCCCTATTTCTCTTCCTCTCTCTCTCTCCCCCTCTTACTTTCCCTTTTCCTCTCCTGCCGCTTCTGCCGCTTCTGCTCTGCTTTGCTACACCTACACCCCACCTCACCTTACCTCCACCTCATCTTGATATATCCATCCAGGTCCCTCCGACATCTTTTCCTCCATCAACCTCCAACGTCCTCCAACTTTTACATAGTAAAGAAACATCAATTCAACAAGACAAACCCACAAACAGTCAAGATGACTAGCTTTTCCCAAGGTAAGGATGGCTCTCTATTTTACTAGCTCTCGAATACCATCACCTACGTCATACCCCAACACTTACAGTACTGACTTCCTCCCAGCAAATCCGTTCGCCAGACGTGAATCCCACAACGTGCAAGCTGTCTCGACCTACAAGATCCTTACCGTCCTTTCGTGGCTCTTGGTCGTTATCACCAGCATCAACTACACCTTTGCTCCACCTTCCGACGATGTCAAGCACTGGCAAAACACAATCTGGGGCCAAAATAAGGCTTTCCACACACCCTTTGCCCTCAATGCCTTCATGAGTTCGTTGTACTGGTACATCATCCATCCTCCTGTTTCCCTTCCCCACCAATTCAAACCTCCAGCTAATATCCTTCCCAGGCTTACCCTCTTTCTCTCCCAGGTTGCTTACATGTGGCACCTCTTTTCCAAGAACGGCGACCACGTCCAAGCCGCAGCTGGCGTTGGCAGCCACTTCATATTCAACAACCTCCTCCAATTCGCATGGGTCATGCTCTTCGTCCGTGGCCACTTCATCTGGTCTGAGATTATCTTGATCATAAACTTCTTCAATCTCTCCTCCTTGTACTTCCGTCACAATACCTACGCTCGAGCAATCCACATTCCAGCCGTCTCTGGACCTCTGGCTTGGGCTTTTGTTGCGTTGTACTGGAATGGTGCTATTGCAGTCAACGCCCATTCTCTGCCGGCTCGCATCTTGGCCAATGTTGCTATTTGGGGCATCTTAGTCTACGGATTGTTCTTCTTGATTATCTTCAAGGTATGGGACTTGTCAAGAGGGGCAGATATCATGCTAACGTACATAGGACTACACCATGGGATTTGCACTCAGCTACCTCACAGCTGCTCTCGGCGTCGGCCAATTCTTTACCAAGGCTATTGCCTTCCAATGGATCTTTGCTTTCACCATCATGGCCACCCTCTTCCTCGCTACTCTCGTGATCGCCATCCCAGGTATCTTTGGCAAGGAGATTAGCTTCCGCAGAGACCAACCTGTCGTTTCTGCTGATCAGGAGAGAGCACCTCTCTTGGAAGATAACTAGTTGTATACAACACGTCTACGGACCAGATACGAAGATATGATATGATGCATTCTTGCTGCATGAATGGCGAAGTGAGTAATTGGAGTTGCAATGCGAAGGGGGCTGCTTCTAATGGCTCTTGATAATACTCTGCTGCTATACTCGTATTGGTAAAACTTTGCTTTGCGTGGCATTGTTAGCTAAGTTGAATGGTTCTTGACATCTCTCTCAAGGAAGTGCAGAAGTGAAGTATGACGTAGACAATCGCGTTCAAACCAAGACCATTCAGTATCGACTCCGGCGGAAGCATCCCAACTCAATCATCGACCCATTTTGACATTGCATTTACCTCGAACAAAAAAATAAGGCCAACATCTTCCAACTTCCAAGTACGTAGGTTGATATTCAGGTCTGTGAGATCTCGCCAGACTCTGATTTCGATGGCTATAATTCTGGTGCAGTGGTGTATTTATAGGAGCAGATATTCCTACTCTAAATAGCCATCTAATAGTGGGTTCACCACCTTGATTCTGCGGGCCCTCGCTTACAACAGTAACGGTTTTCAAGGGCCATCTGTAAAAGGGGCCACCCCACTCGGGGGTGATGCCAGGCGAGCCATTATCTGCATGATATATCGCGGAGCGTAGGTGTTAAAATGAACCAATTCTCGGCGCCTTTGAATAGTTACGTTCCGAGCTTGGGATATGGGTAGGTGATTGTTAGGTGAACCGACTATTATTTATTGTTTGCCAGGAGAGAGTGGCGAGATTAGTGAATGTTCCAGGTACCCCACATTTCAGATTTAGCGTTCCCGATACCCCTGTAATCATGGCCTAAGCTCCGAAATCTGCGATAAACTTGAAGCTTCGAACGTCACTCAAGATGTTCATATTACTACCTCAATCATAATGCGCACAATAACCAAGTAATATAATCTCACGCCCCGGCGAATTACTGCTCCATAATCTTTCACCATCTATCAACAACCTCAACTCCATCTACGGATACAATTCACAATGCGCTACAGACCATCCCTCAACCACCATCGCCCTCTCTCACACACCCGACTCTGCCTCGCCCAAAGTACATAGGTCAAATATGCAGTCTTAACGTGGTATAACTTCATAGTAACTTCTCAATTCGATTCCCTGGACGGACAAAACACAATGCCCCGACCTTTCCCCCTCCCACTCCACGTAGGCACGGATATCTGCCATATTCCGCGGATCTTAGGGATTCTAAAAGGTCCTCGAGGGGGGAGGTTCGTGAATAGGGTTCTGCGAGAGGAAGAACGAGTGGAGAGTAGAGTAGGAGAGGCGATAGTACGTTGGAGAGACGTGGTTTATGGGGGGAAAGAAGGAGAAGATGACCGGTTTAGGGTTAGGAGCGAGGTGTTGAAAGCTTCTCTTGGACTAGAGCGGGGAGGGGCTGCAGTTCTACGAATTGTAGATATACCAGGAGGATCGAGGGTTGCAACCGACGTGCTTACGTCTCTGGATCAACGAGGAAATCGGAATACGGACAGTTCGAGCTTCGCAGTAGATCAGCCATCCATTGGAGTATATGCATCAACTCAGGAGAGGGCGAAAGATATAAACAGGAAACAACGCCGTTTCCTTGGCCAATCTCCGCGTCGACGTAAGATGATTGCTCTGAGAGAGGAAGCCAAGCAGATTTGTCAGGCAGGCAGACATAAAAACCTGGCTCCAGGTACAAGAATCACGATAGCACCAGAGGCTTTAGAATCCATGGTTCGAGAAATGGCAGAGATGATGGTTAGAGAAGCCGTGAAGAAAGTTTTGCCCATTCCACCTCTTTATAGGTTTTACAATCCCCCTCCCTTCAAGGCACACGAGAGGCATCAATGCGAAGCCATCGACAACTCACTGGAACAAAGAGCCCCCTCAGAAGTCGACGAGGACCTTGAAGACGCCGACACCGCCCTCAACCGCGCAGCCCAGTTTCTTGCTGGTCGCTTCGCAGCCAAAGAAGCCATTATCAAGGCACACCATCAACGCCGTCTCACATTCGAGGATATTTCTATTCGCAAAGGAGAGCCCAATGCCCAGAAGAACCAAGGCAGTTCCGTAGCTCCCACGGCGGTTGTTCTGAGCGAGGATGGAAAGAGAGAGGGTGGTCAGGAGGTTCGGTTGAGTATTAGTCATGATGGCGAGTGGGCTATTGCTACATGTTTGGCTGTTGAGATTGAGAGAGGATAGGATGTTATTTTTGGGGTGTTGGGGGAAACGATAGGAAGGGAGGTGTAGAAGTCTGAGGAGGAGGTGGTAGGACAAGGGTGTAGAACAGTAGGGGATGGAGGGATGGAGGGAGGAAGGGCTCGTCATGTAGAGTTCAACCACTTGCATTGATGGCCAAGTATTGGACGATGTTTTGATAAAAGAGGTGGAAGTAGGACAATGCATGATGCCGAGATGAGACTACAAGGATATGGAGATGCGGAGAAAGGCTTTAACCACTGGATATCATTTTCATATAGATGAGATATATTCGAGGTTTCGCATGGCATAACTCGGCGCAGACGGCTCTTGGTTGGGAATTAGAAACTTGGAACTTTGGAGTTCGGAATTTAGTAAAGAGTAGCAGCTCGTAAAGGGGGTTGAACGACAAATGAATGGGTACCTACTAACACGGAGAACAAAGAGATCAAGCCATTTCTCTTCTAATAGATGTATGAGTGTATTGATATACAAGATCCGATGCTTTGATGTAAGGAACTATAAAGTAGAATGCAATTGTATATGTTTTCAAGGGGTGTGAAGATCGAGAAGTGCATGTCAGCTAGAGGCGTAGTGGGCTAAAGAAAGGTAGGTGATTGTAGTGATCAGGTATCTGCCCCAGTCCAGCCCCAGGTGAGGAACTACCATTCTATACCAATTCCAAAAACTAAATAGAAACCCAGTATTTGTTTCGCAGTTCTGCGCTTAATTTCCCTATTTTTTATGGCTATAATCTCATATATGACCTTCACCCTCGACTTCCCCAGTATTCTCCAATGACTGGTAATAAGACAAACCATAAATAGCTTCACTCTACAGATCAAGCTCTAGTCTCTATTCACTTATAATTCAGTCCAACTCCGAGAATCGATTTCATCTTTGACAGTGAATTAAGAACTCTCTCGTATTTCCCACTTTCAGCTAGATGTACCATTTACGAAAGACCCCATGACTTACTTACCTTACTTTATTCCAAGTTGACAAGTTCCTATATCGGGTGAATCACCAAAGAAGCGTTCAGCGATATAATTATAAAGTCTCTTTGCTCCCACAACACAACACAACCCATATCTTTAGGTTTACTTACCCGTACAGCATAATTAACAATCAGATATTCGCAAACAAGAGCAATAACTCTTGAACGTTTTAGAGGAGAGGGTTTAGTTTCAGTAGGATTAACCCATCGATAAATATATACCATGGGAAACTCTAAAGAAGCCATTCAACGCCTAACCCGGGTACTCCATCCCACAGCTACAGAACAAGCCTCCAGACCATCGACGACGACCTCTACTGCCACCGGGTCAAACTCAACACGAACTTCAAACTCGCAGCACTCAGCGTCGGCATCAGCATCGGTGTCATCATCCTCCTCCTCACCTCAGACGCACAATAACAACAACATCTCGACCTCGATCACGCATGACATCCTGGCCTTTGATGTCGAGGCCGACATGGCGTTGGCGCTCGTCCCTAGCGACCCGAACATGCGACCTAAGCACTTTCGGAATTTGTTCGAGGAGAGCACGTTTGTGTTTACAGTCATGATGGCCATTGCTTCGACGGTGAGCATATAGATGATGGCTCCTTGTTCTTTCCTCTCATTCGTTCACTGAGTGACTGACTGGTGGTTTCGCGATCTAGACGTTCTTGCAAGGTGTCGTTGTCATCAATACTGGGACCATAGGTCGAGATCTGAATATGACTCCTGCGCAGGTGACCTGGATAGCTGCTGCGATAGGGTAATGTCTTTCCTTCTTATTATATCCAATTCCTGTCCTGTCCTATCCTTCTCGATAGTTGAGCATCGCTGACAGAGAGATTCAAATATCTCCAGCCTGGCAAGCGGCTCCTTCATGCTCTTCTGCTCCAGAACAGCCGACCTCTTTGGCCGCAAGCTCCAGCTCCTCAGCGGACTCCTCTTCCTATCTCTCTTCTCCCTCATGACCGCCTTCTCCCCCACACCCCTCGCCATGAATACCCTCTGCGGCTTCCTCGGCCTCGGCACAGCCATCATCGCACCACCGGCCATCGGCACGCTCTTCGCAGCCTACCCGGAAGGCACCCGGCGAAACAGAGTTGCCGGCGCCATGGGCGCTGCTAACCCGCTCGGCTTCATCTTCGGCAGCTTGAGTTCCGGGCTCGCCACCAAGTATGCGAGCTGGAGGCAGAGCTTCCTAGTCATCGCCATTTTCTTTTTCGTGCTGGCGGGAATGGCCGTCTGGACCATGCCGGCCATACCCCGAGCTGGGAATACGACCAAGCTGTTGAAGGAGTTTGACTACCCGGGAACCTTGCTGGTGGTAGCCGGGATGGCATGTGTGAGCGCTGCTTTGACGTACGTCTTCCTTTCCCCTTGGTTAAACCCTTTCAGTTGGCTCATGATGTTTTTCATAGCGAAGCACCACAACTCGGTTGGCATTCTTACAAGGTCCTCCTGCTGCTCTTCCTAGGCCTCGCCTCCCTTTCCCTCTTCGTTCTCTGGGAGCACCATGCTCCCTGCCCTTTGCTCCCTCCGCACATCTTCAACAACAGCACCTTCACGCTCACCATAATCTGCGTAGCATTGGGCTACATGTCCTTCATCACCAACCAATTCTGGATCTCGCTTTTCATGCAAGACATCCAACAACTAGCACCGCTGCACATCGCGGTTCGGCTCATGCCGCAGGCCTTGCTGGGTATCATCTGGAGCTACCTGGGCGAGGAATTGATCAGCAAGATCAGTGGAAGAATCATCATGGCCATTGGTGGCCTGGCATATATTGGCGGTGCGATTCTTGTGCTCTTTATAAAGCCAGAAACGACTTACTGGGCGCTTCTGTTTCCAGCCCTGTGCATTACGGTCATCGGGGCAGACTTTCAGTTCATCGTTTCGAACGTATGTATCCGTTACTTTACTTCCTCTCTCGTATTTCTGTAGTCAACATAGGATTAACGCCGCACAGCTCTACATAACCTCGTCGCTCCCCGCGTCACAATCATCTCTCGGCGCTGGCATCTTGCAAACCGCTGTGCGTCTCTCGATTCCCGTCGGTTTAGCCATAACATCCTCTGTCTACGGTTCTACAGCCCAGTCACCCAAAGGACGTTCGCACCCTACTATCGCATTTTCTCATGTCTTCCTCTGCACCATTATCTTCGCATCCTTGTCACTCGTCATAATCCCCTTCCTGCAGATCGGGCGTCAAGGCACGACTCCCCATGATGTCGAGGAGGCACTTGAAATGAATAGTTGTAACGTCCGTGGATCTGACAGCCAAAGCAGTTCGTGGAGCTCGGTCAGTTCGAAACATCTTGTTGGTCGATGGGGTGACGGTACTAGTAGAGGCAGCGAGGGCTGGGGATATGGCGAAGGAGCGTGGAAGTGGGGCCAGGTGGATAGATTTGAAGTCTGCCTCCGTTGCGGTGAGGAACGGAAGGTATGTCAAAAAGACCATACAATTCAAAGAGTTCCACCAAGCACACGTCGCTCGGGTACACGCTCAACGAGCTGTCCCTGAAAATTTCGTGCGGAGGCATATACTTACACACCATGCGAGGAGGGGTGCGCGTAATGCTGTCATTAGGCGCGCGGGATTTTCGAGTTTGGTTTAATTTCTTTCGTTGACTTCCTTCTCGAGAGACGGTTGCCGGGATTATGTTATTTCAACGGGAAGGATAAGTGCCATGTGTCCGTTGACGTTTGGCGGGGTGGTGCGTGATTATCATTCCATTGAAATATAAGGTATATGAGGCCATTGCTGGGTATCAATTTCCTGGGCTCCGGTTGGGATTCGATATATGTATCTGTTACATATTCGAGGCCTGAAACTGGTTTGATGGCTTGAAATTCGTTTGGACGGTGTTCCTACTGCGTCCTTGATGAATGAACACGGGATCTTAAAAATGGGGTTAGATCCGTGGCATCTAGTACCCTGTCTGTGAAAAAGCATCCTGTTGTATATTGAGAAACATGAGTGAGGCAAGTAACTCGTCAACAGCAGGTTACAAACTACACCGTGGAAAGCAATTTATCAACCCATCAGTTACCACTCCGCGACAACGCGAGGTACGTCAGAAACAGCATCGTATGTCTTGTAATCCGTTCAAGCAATGCCGAACTTGGCACCGAAGAGCTCACACTTGCTAGCCAGGGATCCAGAATACCCCAGTTGCAAGAAACATAGCCACAAACCTCACTGAGTCGAAGTTAGTGCACCTTCGAGCTACGCAATATCACGTCTTCATCGAGTATTAGCATCTTCAAGTTCATGTAAAGAGTTCATTGTGAGACCAACCCTTTCGCTCAGGTATTTCCTACCCGCCAGTAACGCCCCAAATCTACGCCAGTCAAACGTCCACTCTACCTCATTCAAAAGAATGCAGCATCTAATAACGATATCTAGTCGAGTAATCTGCAGGAAATCAGCACAACTTCGTATTGAATTGGAATTCGGAGTAGCAAACGGACCCTTTGGACTGACTACTAATCCACGGCCCTTCTTTGCCCCACGGTATATTGTCTCGATGATGTCGATTAACTCCTGTTTATCCTCCAGTACCCAGTTGAGCTTGTTATTGTTGCCGGTTCCGAAATCACACATCATGTGCTTGTTGCGGAAAAAGAACATGAGCGTGACCGGATCATAAAGCTCATACATCTGTTTAAAGTCGGGAACCTGATCGAGGTCGCAGACGTAGATAACAGCAAAGTTCTTGACACGGTCGGCGATGCCTGAGAGAGGTGTTTAGTGAGTAACCTTGGTATAGTGTGTAGTAGAAAACAGGAGAGCTTACGGTAGAGGACTTCATCTTGTCGCATACAATCAGGATCCCAATCACGGCCGAAGCGGATGATAACGAGTCTCTCCTCCTCAGACATGATGGCCTGGTCGACGTGCCAGCCAGTAACAAGGTGGGGAAGTACGACGGAACCCATGATTGCGATCTGCTGTGCTGTAAAAGGGTTGGGATTCGCGTCGCGTTGTGTTGTTTGGAAGCTGGAGTTGGTCTTTTTGGCAAGCAAAGTTGCGAGGCTGAAGTGGAGTCCAACGCAGTAAGTTAAGGCTTGGACAGATGACACATATATTACTAATCAAGACACTGTGCAGCTGACATTAAAGTACTCAATTTTCCTCTTACTCCTGTCATATCACCATACTAAAGAATATATTTTTCGTCATTCCCAGATCCCTTAAAACACATATCTTGCTAAATTGAGCATTCTATACCCCAGCACGAAGTAATCTAGTCGAGACACTGTAGCTTTCTAGCTCGTCTTATTCTTTACTTTGAAACTTTCCACTATGAGATAATGAGATGCTTTACACATCCTCTTGTCCGTCATGCCTAGAAAGTGGCGAGGAAGAAGCAGCACTGGTAAGTTGTGTTGTAGCTTTGTTAAGCTTGCCAGCACAGTGCACACTTTGATGTGAACAAGATGCTCGTTGAAAGGATATTGCACTGTTGCAATCAAGCTTTGCTGAGACTTGCATTTGCCAGTACAGTAGGCTGTCAGTAGCAGATGTCGGGCACAGATAATAACTATATGGTGAATCCGAGGTACACATGGTTTCTTTAAGCGTTCTCTGGTGCAAGTGTTATTTCTGCATGTGGAATACTGTGCTTGTAATCTTCCTTCATGACTTGTATCACAGCCACAGAACCGAGGGGAGTGAGAATTGCATTCATGTCATTCAGCAGCTGAAAACAGCAACCCAGATCAAACAATGCGAGTAATAAAGCTGCATAGTTGCACTTTGTTGCGACGATACTGTTATAACGATTCTAGCTAAATTTCTTTGTTATTTGACCCTTCTTGCCCAGCCGAATCCGGCGTCGTCCTCGCCCTCTTTATTTAACTATTCTCGGATCAAAAGAACCCTTAAACTTACTTAAAGATGCCTTTCTTTGCCTCGAATGTCTTTATGTGACTTGCAATCATAAAAACTTAGGCCTTGTCGTGTTTATTATCGCAATCAAATTTTCATATCCCATCAAGTATTTGAGCAAAAGCATTTCACACTGGCCGGTAGAGATGTTCAATAAACTCAAGGAGAAACTGAAGGGAGGGGGCAAGGACAAACGGAGAAAGTCTCAGGTGTCCGCATTTGATTCCGAAAATGTCATTAATGCTTCCTATGTCAGGGACGCATCTCTTATTCAACTGAATGTCGTTGTCGAGGTTTATATTAGCGATAATGCTGGCACTTACAAAGCTCCTTTATCAAAATTCCTAGCACCCGATTCCGACGCGAATGCTTCCTCAAATTACATGTTCGATCACTTCGTTTCTGTCTTCGGGGAGAAAATTTATCCCATGCTCCCAGATTCGACATCCCAGATGTTGCACGGACAATTCAACTATGATGCCAATACACGAGACATGGGACGTGTCTGGGACCAAGACAGCTTTGCAGTTGCTGTCAACACTCTATATCTGAATCGAGGAAAAACTGGCGACTTGATATTCATCTACCAGCCAGAGGTTGATTTTCAAAGAGAGCAGCGAATTGAGGCAGCAATTGAGAGTGGACGGAAAGGACTCCCTCGGATGGTCCTTCCTATGCTCCATCCAAGAGGACGAGGTGTAAATGACAAGGTCAGACGAACCAAAAGTCTTTCCGATACAAGAGACAGCTGTGTAGCTCCCGGTGGGCTAGTTGGACCCGACGCATCAATACACGACATAGCTCCTTTGAAAGTAGCCCCAGGAGATCTCAATGCAAATTTCGAGGGCCAGAACAGCCACAATAGTGTAGCTTCATCGCAGATATCGCCACGTACAATAATAGAACGGCGGCGTCCTTTGTCTAATCCGGTACCAATTGCGCCAGACTCTACAATCTCCAAGATTGCATCAAATCAACAGTCCATAACCAGTCACTCCAGGCCCTCTGGCTCTGTCAAGTATGCGATAAGGAAGATTGCCCAATTTCCCGGGAAGGAGAGCAGAGACGAGGAACACACAAGATTTCAGACATTGTATAGCCTGGTGAACAAAGTCAGCTATACCCGAGGTGGAGACGAAGAAGATCTTTCGCTTGAAGATTTGCAACGCCTTAAGGAAGCTGATCATGTTACCGTTGACGGTGAAGCTGCAGAGGAGCCGGAAAAGGAGGAGGCGGGGGAGGAAGACGATGAGATTTCCAACGAAGACCGGATTGTCACCCAGTGAGTATATTATTTGTTCCAAACTAAGATGCAAGCTAACAATAAGACAAGACTCCAAGGACTGCAGAACATTGATGAGCTGTCTCAGTTGAAGGATTCACAGGAGACCGCCAGCAAATTGAGTCGGTGGGAAGAATGCTGCGCAATGTTTCGCATTGAGTCCACCAACACTGGGATGGATGAGAAAGTGAAAGTAGCTGGCCTTCACACGCAACTTTATCAATATCAAGTCTTCGGCGTCTACTGGCAAATGGTCACGTCGCGGAACATTGGAGGTGGATTTGTCGCTGACGATATGGGATTGGGAAAGACCCTCTCGTTCCTTGCCTACTTCGTTGTTGAGCGCCAACTCGCAGTGCTTTGGCGGGAGGTGGACAAATCTCGAGCAGCGGGCGACAATAGGCATTTACAACTCGGGGAATCCGGACCTTGTCCAAACCCACCCGGACCTGGATGGATAACCTGTCCTTGTTCCTCGGACAGTCGAACATCCAAGCTGGCTCCCCAGCCTGGGATTAGAATGGCATGTGTTCCTCCAGCGTTGGTAGGACAATGGTGGAATCAGTGGAGAGCCCATGTGGACACAAGCGATGCACAGGTTCTAGGGTTCAAGATTGCTGTTGATCACCCTGCACTTTTCAATGACCCCAGGATGAAAATCAAAGATCGACAATCTAGTTGCAAGGAATCACAAGTCAGGAACAGAATGGGGGCCAAAAAAGCTCCGAAGAATAAGAATGTTGATGATGTGGCCGCGGATCATCACGAAGGGATCCTACTACTAACGACCAAAGAGAACTATCCCAAGTTAGCAAAGGAGTATTTTGAAGAATCTGGGCCAATCCATGATCCGAATGTGTCTGGGTATGTAGTCGTTGGTGATAATATTTCCTACCGTAGCTAACTTTTCTTGCAGGGCGTGGAAAAGAGGAACAAGAACCAGCTTGATATTCGGAATCGCCATGATTGACGAGTCACACGAGGAGTACTTCAAGAATAAGGGTCGAGCAAAGATCTTAACAGATCTACCAAAATCCAACAATACGGTCCGACCGTTCGTGTGGGGTTACTCTGGGACGCCATTTTCTCAGACTCCAAGAGGAATCGAAGGTGTGCTGTGGGCCATTGAAAGCCATGCACAGAGCTTTGACTCCGAATTGTCGTGGGAGAAGCTGGATATCATTTGTAAGAAGTACGACCGCCTGCTAAAAAGCCATCAAAGAGATGATGTAGCTCTTGAGCAGATTCTTACAGAGTTCAAACCCTTTTTGATGAGGTTGATGTTGCGACGGACAGCAGATACGAAGTGGTTCGGTCATCCAATCATGAAAATGAAGCCGCATATCCATACTGATGTCGTGTTTGCTTCGAATGAGTACTTGTCATGCCTAATCCCAGTATATGAAGCTAAATTCGACGAAGAGAGAAATGAGTTGCTTGAGCAACTCCAAGAGAAATGGGACAAATTTCCAGCTCTTCGGAGGACCAACATTCGGCCGACAAAGCTTGGATTCAACATGGAGGTTAGGGCAATGTGGAGATCGAGGATTCTTGCTACATTTCCATATCTCTACAAGCGCGCAACGGCGGACGAAGATCGGCTGGAGCTTACCGTAGAAGAGGTCCTGGCATTCCAAGGGAAGGGAAAGAAAGAGGGGGCCAATCCGTACGGGAAATCTCTGAGATGGATCGTAGAGGCTAGCCCGAAGTGTCTGTGGCTGTATAATCTTCTCACCGAGCTCAAACCCAAAAAGGACATCAATGGGGATGATGCGAAACTGGTCATTATGACAAATTTTCCACAAGTGGCCTTTGTTTTGAAGCTGGTAGGTACAATGATCTAACATGTGGCTCTTCAATCTAACGTTTATATAGTTTGTCCAACGATACTTCCCCGAGTTTAAGAACCTCCTTGGCGTAATCGCCGGACGGATGAAGGGTAGCGAGAAAGGAGAGATCATCAACGCCTTCATGGACGCGACCGATGATAAGGGAAAGCGCAAGTCGAAGAGGGAAGTTCGGATCCTGATCGGTCTGACTAGAGTCACTGGTGTTGGCCTGCAGCTGCAGAAGGCTTGTCATGTTGTACTCATGGAGCCGGATTATGAATTTGTGAGGGAGTTGCAAGCTTATGCTCGTGTTCATAGGATCGGGCAGAAGAACCCCATCTCGAGATCTTATCGATTGAT
Organism: Ploettnerulaceae sp. D365; assembly: GCA_003988805.1. Lineage (NCBI taxonomy): Eukaryota > Fungi > Ascomycota > Leotiomycetes > Helotiales > Ploettnerulaceae > Ploettnerulaceae sp. D365. Next base: position 523,745 of record QYAL01000070.1, read on the forward strand.
AGACTCAGAAAGTGAAGTTGAGGGCTTGATCCTGAAGAGACAGGCAGATAGGAAAGAGGTCGCGGGACGGCTAGTTGATGAAGAGGAGGTTGCGCAGATAGAGCATTTTGGGGTGAGGGTTAGGGATGGGGAGGAAGCTGTTGGGATGTAAGCTGGATTTATGTCACTTGTATCATAGTTTTTGGGCGATCTTAGTTCAGAATTTCAATGCAGATAAGCAAGAGTCAAGTCCACTGAACGCCATCACTTAAGCATGGCTGAAGCCCGGTTCAAATTCCAAAGGTGGTATATATCTTGAACAAATCGACCTACATAGACTTGATATTCTCCCCATCCACCCACGTCCCACTCTTCCCCCCCTCCTTCCTCACCACCCTTAAGCCCTCGATGCGCATCCCTTTATCTACAGCCTTACACATATCATACACCGTCAACGCGGCCACGCTCGCCGCAGTCAGGGCTTCCATTTCAACGCCTGTTTTCCCGTCACATTGAACCATGGCACTGATTTCTACTCTTCCGAAGCTTCCCGCTGTTGCAATCCTAGTCAATTCCGATTCCGAATTCGAAGGTGACTGTGATTCGGAGTCTTGGGGTTTAGTCTGAAGATTTTGAGGCTTAAGGGCCGCCCGAGTATGAAACGGATACGCATCTCCCTGCCCTGTTCCTTGCCATGGCACCGCCGTCCTCCCCTTTCTTTCCATTTCATTCGCCCTCTTCGACTTGCATCCACCTACGACATCCAAGTCGACCTTGACATGCGTAATGGCAATCGGGTGACAAAGCGGCACCAGCTCACTCGTCTTCTTCGCTGCCATGATTCCCGCTATCCTTGCTACAGACAGCACATCCCCTTTCTTCATGTCATTGGTATGGATCAAGGGGACTGCAGTCGGGTTCGAGAAGTAGAGTGTGCAGACAGCTGTTGCAAGGCGGGTTGTTGGCGTTTTTTCGGAAATGGATACCATGTGAGCGGTGCCAGCGGCGGTTAGATGGGTTAATTTTGCAGGTTGAGGCGATGGTACAGTGGAGAGAAGCTTGCTGGATGAGGTCGAGTGAAGCCGAATGTAATTTTTGGGCATAGAAACTTGAAGTAGATGGAGGGGGAGTTGTGCCCATGGCGACCTCGATTTGTTAAGGGATGTTGAAGATCTTGAGAATAGCTTCGTTCGAGGTTTTACCGTGGCGAGTGCTTCTTCATCTATCAAGATTGTTAGTAGGGCAGGTAAAGCGCACATTAACAGAAAATGCATACATATGTAAATATCCATTTCTTAATCCTTGTTTATATACAATCGCTTGGGTATACGCCAATAGGACGCCGTGAAATGCAAAACGAATATATTCAACCCTTCAAAGCAAATAGGCAGAAGACTTACCCACCTATCAAAATCATCGGCCTGTTCTTCATATTCTCCAACTCGCCCATACCCGCATGCTTCTCCTTCTTCCCCTTCACTGCCAAGCCGATCACATCAAGGAGCTCCCGCTCATGTTCTGTTCCTCCTAGTAAGCTCTGAGATACTGCAACTCCTTGCCGTCTTTCCATCTCAATCTGCTTCATCGTCTCGAAAGCTGCCTCGTCGATTGGAATCCCGTTGTTCGTTTTCCGGACGATGTCTCGAAGCGACACTTCTGCGTTACCGAAGAGACAGACTTTCAAGTTTCCATCGCTGGTGATTCGAAGTCTATTACAGCTACCGCAGAAATTGTGCGTCATGCTGGTGATGAAGCCCATCTTCCCCACGAATCCAGGTATTTCATATGTTTTGCTCGTGTCGTTCTTGTGATCCTGAACTTTCCTCAAACCAGGGTACTTCGCGCGAATCATCCCCAGCATTTCACGATAACTGAGCATCTTCCCCTGGCTCCATTTGTTCCCGTCGAAAGGCATGTATTCGATGAAGCGTACCTCAAGGTCCTGCTCTCGGCCAAGCTCAACAAATGGTATGATCTCCTGCTCATTCATACCCCGCATCACAACACAGTTGATCTTCAACTTGATGCCTGCGCCCAGTTTATTCATTTCGAGTATGCGATTGATGCTCTTCATCACAGCCTCGAAGCCTTTCCGGCGTGTCATAATTTGGAATTGCCAGGGATCGAGAGTGTCCAGACTGAGGTTGACACCGGTCAACCCAGACTCGACCATGCTGTCTAACTTTCTGTGAAGGGATATGCCATTAGTTGTCAGACACAGTTCTCGTAGCCCTTGTGATCGAAGGGAGCCGATCTGCTGCATCAGAGGCAAAATATCTCGTCGCACCGTAGGTTCGCCTCCCGTCAAGCGGATCTTCGTGACACCTTGCGAGACAAAGGTAGACGATAAGAGGTATATTTCGGGAGTTGTGAGGAGGTTCGGAGGAGGCGATTGAGTAACACCCTCTTCTGGCATGCAGTACAGACATCGCAGATTGCACTTCTCTGTTATGGAGATTCGAAGGTAGTCGTGTTGGCGCTGAAAGGTATCTGTGAGGAATGCGGAAAAGGGTTTGGCGTTCTTGATTGCTTCTCTCCTTGGTCGGACAATATGCTCAGGTGGTGGGCCATGATGAGGATATTGTTGGATCGCAGATGCTGCAGCGGAGGCAATTCCTCGTCCTGGATATTGGGCAAGTGACCGCTTACTGAGGTGAAGAGCGGGGTGCGTTGCTCTCTTTACATATCCTACCGTCGCCATGGTTAGAATAGCAGCACCGATTTCATGCTGTTATCAAGTAAGAGGATGTTCCATCTCACTCAAGATATAGAAATGTTCTTCATCAATAATAGAGGATTGTGTGAGAAAAACAGTCATGAGGATAAGAAGGCGGAGAAGTTGAAGAGTTTAGTACTGTACTGTACTGTAAGTGGGGGTGGGGGTGGAGGGATGACATGGCAGCTGTACAATTACTGTACTGTAATTGTGGCTAACCGACCATGGTTCGGATTTACATGTACAATATATATTGTAATGTACTGGTAAAATGTTGGCTCTAATTAATTTTTGAGCTGTGCCTCGACTACATGTATGTACATATCGAAAGGAAAGTCTCACTTCTCTGGTTACAAAGTACTGTACTATTTGCGGCTGAACCACAGATAAATGCAGCTCAAGTACTCCATTATTGCTCCATTATTGGATTTCAGTTGACGCCTAGCGAAGGAAATATAACTAGTTACTAGCCAGCCCAGCGTTAGGTGCAGATTTTCAGCTATTCTCCTGCGCCGCCTCAAGGCCAATCTAGACCCTTATCAGAAGCTACCAGCCGTCATTCAATAATTCAGATGTTTATCTTTCCTAACCCTGCAGTACGGTACTGTAATTTCTTATTATTTATTGTTTAATTATATTTTATATGTTCTTCCCCTGGGACCTCATTCTCAGCGACATCACATCGTGACGAAGTAGTCATGAACTCAAGCGGCTCTAAACGTACTCTGGGCATTGCCTTGGCCATCCTGGCATTGATATACTTGATTCGCTTCACTCCCAATAGCGAACTCGTTGATGTAAGAGCTTCCCCTATTACATTACTGTCCTGTATTATTTCACGGTGTTAGAGGGCGCGTAAGGCATAAGTCACTGACTCTCATGATTAATCAGAAAACGAAGCATCTCCTCGAAACAGTACACACCACTGGGAGCAATAAATATGGCGAGATCAAGGACAAGGTTGCGGTCATTACCGACACTCAGTACACGCCTCGTCTCATTCCTCTGATTCTTCACTATCATGCTGTTCTTGGGCCAGATTGGCCTATCGTGTTCTATACTTCTCAAGAAACCCTCAACAAGTACTTCGCGCCAGGTTCCAACACTTCTGCTATCTGGCAGCGCGCTGTTGCAGATAAACGCATCGATGTTCGGACACTCCCTAATATCGACCTCTCGCACCGCGATGCCGTGAACATATACCTCTCGCGACCTTGGCTTTGGGAGCAACTGGCTCCCGCGCAACACGTGCTTATCTTCCAAGCTGATTCTATCATATGCGGTAATGCGCATCGTACTGTGGAAGACTGGTTCAAGTACGATCTCGTAGGAGCACCGTTTTCCGGGCCAGGCGGCCCGAAGAAATTCAACGGTGGACTCAGTCTGCGAAATAGAACCATGATACTGGATATCCTGAGCGAGGGAAATAATTGGGAGAAGGAGACGAAAGCAGGGACTTGGCCAAAGACGGAGGGAGAGGATAACTGGTTCTCGCACCAGATGGAGAAGAGGGGCGCGAGCTTGCCTGATATCTGGGAGTCAGTCAAGTTTGCGTGTCAGACTGAGTTGCACTTGAATATGGCGAAGGAGCCGCTGGGGTACCATAAAATTCATATCGGTGCACCGAAGAGGATGGCCGAGATTGCTCAGTGGTGTCCCGAGATCACACTGACTGCTAAGGGAACTTTGGAAGCATCAATGTAGGCAGAGTACGCGAACTCGAACCTATAATCTGACGGGATATACTATTTTATATCGAGTCCGAAAGGGTCACACGCGTGCAAAGAAAAGAGACGATGTCCATACAATACCAGCCTTCTGTTAGAGGTCGTGAATGCCGTCCTGGCCTCACCTCCGACTAACTCCTACGGGAAGTTGACTTTGCCCAGTTTGACTTTCAGAATTGCGCAGCTTGGTACAAACCTTGAGATGCATACCACATCCCCATCCATCAAAACAAGCAACGTAGCTATATCACCCAATTCTCTCAGACAACTCTGGGGGAGCATTCTATCGAACTAGGTCGACGTGCTCAAGAAAGCTTATGCGGCACGCGGTGTTACTCGAAGGGAAAATCGAGTTAAGGAAATTCATGTCGGCGTACAGTATTTGTAATGGGGGAGGCGCTGTTTCTCACGGTGGAAAAATAGGGGCAAGCTCAGTTTTGAGAGAAGCTGTGAATAGGTACTAATAGAGGAAGTAATGAGTGAAGAGCATGGAAAGGTCGGTGTTGGAATCCTGGATGGTATCGTGATAGAAAGTATCTATAAGGTATATATATATATATATTTGCAATATAGATTGCTCTGGAATTAAATACATGCAACCTTTCCAGTTCCATTTCTGTTTAAACATCACGTTTCTCGTTCGGCATTTCGGGGCTGGACACTACAGTACAGTACATGTAAAGTGTATTGTACAGTACCTGTATCCCCACCAAACCTCCAGCTCCAGCTCCATTTGACTTTCAAAGCACAAGGATCGCAAATTCCATCGAAACCTCACCTCACATCCAAAAAGAACAGAAGGACGTCTTCTCAAACAATCAACTTTATAGTCATTGATACGATAAATTAAACATTCTGGTTCTGGCATCGTTAGAGTCTTAAGGATTACGTGAGAAGAACAAGTGCGAGGAGCCGGAAGCCGGAATAGCTTCAATCTAAACAGAACGCAAGACAGCGCCGCCATAAACTCATACCAAGATGGATTATGTCGAGCAAAGAATGGCTCAAGGTCCGTCTCCTCATACCCTCCTTCGCTTCCTCTTTATTCTTCTCTTCCTCTCTGAGTCCAAACTATTCCCCCTCACTCCCGCCACTAACATCCTCTTCTCACAGAAGCAGCTAAACCAACCCTCTCCCCCGAGGTCACTACCTTCTTCACACCTATAAATGCCATCCTCTTCTCTCTCCTCATCCTCACACTCTACTACCGCCTCCGGCCCTCTCCACGCGTCACCCTCCCGACGGCCTCCGCACCTATCGTCTTCCGGACCTTCACTCCCCCAACTCTCCTCCCCTTCAACGGCGAGAAGAATATGCCCGTCTATCTAGCTGTGCGCGGTCGTGTCTTCGACGTCACCTCTGGTCGTAATTTCTACGGCCCTGGGGGTCCGTATGCGAACTTCGCGGGCAGAGATGCAAGTCGTGGTTTAGCCTGTGGTAGCTTCGACGAGGACATGCTGACGAAGGATCTTGAAGGGGAATTGGATACGTTAGACGGCTTGGGAGATGAAGAGATGGAGGCGTTGAGGGGATGGGAGGAGAGGTTCAGTGAGAAGTATTTGGTTGTAGGACGCCTGGTTAAGGTTGGAGACGAGGGAAAGGCAGCTGAGGGGGGGGGAGAAGCCTTGAGGTAATGGAGTGAGACGGGGGTAATGTGATGAATAAGTGAGGTAGGGAAACGAGAATATGATACGGCATGCCACGATGTGGGAACAGATGAGTGCATACGATCATCACACAAGGCGAAGGATGGCGTTAGATGCAAATCTCTATATTGACTTTCCTTACTTTGCACCGGGTTTCAAAGATAGCCAGGAGATATACTCAATATACTCGATATACCCGAAATTCTACTTGCTTTTTTTGCAGTAGGATGCTATATCAAAGTAAAGAGTCCTTGCAGGAACTGATATTTCAGAATCAGTCTCGATGACGAACCGCATATAAATACTGCGGCTCCGAAATCACTTCTTAGCTGCCCATTCTCTCGATAGCATCGAATTTACAGCAATCCATTGTCATAGGTAGGGGTACTGTAGGTACGCACCTTAGTCAGAGAGGCCTGGCAACCATGTGACTTGACGTTGAGGGGTCAATTTGATCCAGTTGCAGGCTGAAAACACCCCACCAAAACAACGCAACCCCAACTGTCAGCTCACCAGTATTTTCAATTGAAGTTCCTTCATACGCCCCAACAATTTCAAATCGCCATTTGCATACAACTCTACAGTATAGAGCATCTGCGAAGCTTCAAAGATGTCTCCTGTTGCTATCATTGCGCCTTCGATCCTCTCGGCAGATTTCGCGGATCTAGGAAAGGAATGCTCGAACACAATTGCTCGTGGCGCCCAGTGGCTTCATATAGATATTATGGATGGCCACTTTGTCCCAAATATCACATTCGGAGCACCGGTTGTGACTAAAATCCGAAGTCATGTCAAGCCGCCAACAGAGAAGCATGGGCAGGGAACATTTGACTGCCATATGATGATTGCAGAGGCAGGTCTCCTTCGTAGCCTGAACTCTCTCTTCGAGGGAGAACTTGCTAATTCGGTGGTCTATAGCCGAAGAAATGGGTCAAAGAATTCAAAAAGGCAGGGTGTGATCTCTACTGTTTCCACTACGAAGCTGCAATTAATAGCACTGCCGCCGAGAGCCCAGAGGAGACGAGTGATTTAAAAACAAGCCCAAAGGAGTTGATCAGATATATACATGATCTGGGATTATTGGCAGGTATTGCGATTAAGCCAGATACACCTGTTGATGTCCTATGGGATATTTTGGAGAGCAAGGACGAGAAGGAAATACCAGATGTAAGTTAGCATAGTAGAGACAGATATGGTTCTGGGTACTAACCTGGTACAGATGGTCTTGGTGATGACAGTTTATCCCGGATTTGGTGGACAGAAGTTTATGGCTTCTGAATTACCCAAAGTTGCGGAACTCCGGAAACGATACCCTGATCTAAACATCGAGGTGGATGGTGGACTCGGCCCGGGAACAATAGATCAGGCCGCAGATGCAGGAGCCAACGTGATTGTTGCTGGAAGTGCTGTGTTTGGAGCCAAGGATCCTGCTGAAGCCATCGCAAAGTTGAAGGAAGCTGTTGAGAGTCGAAGAAACAAGGGCTCTTTGTAAATGGATGGATCACATATGAGTTTTCGAACGCTGATATATATATGACTCTACTTCGTACTCTGCGGTGAAGCAAATAATGAAGCAAAGTGCTCCGTGGAGATCAGACATGCGGGTCACGGCCGACACAGAGATTTTACTATCTGGATGAGACAGTAATTGTAAAGGGGATGCTTTCTATGGAATGAATCTCCTTATCCTTATCATGGTACCCCACCCCCACCTATCACTCCCGTCCCCGTCTCTTTAGCTACGGTGTCTCTCTGTACCTTGCCGGACCGCTGAACTAGCATTTGCTACGACAAATATGAGTAAAGTAACTTTTGTCGGAAATCTCAGCCTCGCGTGGTGTCAATTCTCACTTGATCATCGCCCCCCTTCACAATGATGTCTGATCTCCCAGATGCGAAGCGGTATGTTTACAGTATCTGAAAAGGCAGTAAGATTCACTGTGCTGATTCGACCAGCGTGCGCCGGAGCGACCTTGATCGACGCTCTTTATCCCCGACCTCCTCCCCCTCCAGCAACGAACTTGATCTCTCCTTGGCCACAGAACTCGAAGCACGATTAAATGCACGCCTCGCTGCTATCTACGGTCCAATATCATTCCATGAGCCTACCGCTTCGTCCGCTCCGAGTAAAAGTCTATCAAAAGCGTCCAAATCTAAACCCAAACGCAACTCCTCACTATGCGGCTCAGACACCGACAGCGCCTCTGATATCTGCCATTCGGAAGCAGGTACCAATAATGAAGGACAAGATGCCACAACTTCAGAACACGAATTTCAATTTTCCCTCTTTTCGCACCCCGCATTCTCCGGCGTAGGCACACAAACAATCATCCTTACTAATGACGAGGGCACTGGGCCAGGTCGCATCCTTCGCCCTCGACCTAGTGAATACTTCTTTGCGAGTAAAGCGGAGGGGACGAGAAAGGAATCTATTAAGTACGCTGCTATCAGTGGGGAGGATGTGTTGCGACGCGCGAAAAGCCGGGCGTGGGGTTTGGAGGTTGAGTGGAGAGTTCAAGTATTGCGTTTGTCTTCCTCCGCTTCCTCATCTCAGACAAGCACCCAACCGAATGCGAAATCCGCGCCTGCAGATGCAGACGGAGCTGATATTGAGCTAGAGACAGAGGAGGCGGGGCGAGGGAAGAGAACCAAACCGAATAAAAAACAGAGGATTATCCTGCGCGAGAAGCGTAGGAAGGATGATGCAGCGGAGAAGGAGAGGAGAACTGTGGCAATGGAGAGGGAGGAAAAGGAGAAGGAAAAGAGGATCAGGAGGAATAGGGAGAAGAAGATTAAGAGGCGGCTTAAAGAGAAGGCCAAGAAGGCAGAAGGAAAGGGGAATGATGAGGGAATTATGGGAGTCGACGAGGATACTGGAGGGTGTGATGATGCTGTAGGAGGCGAGGAAGGCATGGCTGTAGATGTGATTTAGGAGATATCATGCAGAACACTTCTTTATGGATTGACTTCTAGATACCAGATATCTGGCTAGGGTCTGACAATCCCAATCACTTGGAAATACAGCAAAAGCACAGCGGTTGTGCAAATACCCAATCCCCCTAATTCAGCCGGTTCAGGAATTCTTCCATTGGAATAATACCCTTCTTCCCTTTGGATTAAGCCCATCTTCCCTCCTCGATAGCTGGGGACGTTTTCAATAACCGTATACCTATGTCCTGCTGGGGACCCTATGTTGATCCACATTATTGACAGGTCGCGATACAGTACAGTACTGTAATGTGGGGTAAAATGCCTACTGTATCTACCGATACAGTACATATCCAAAATCCAACCACCACGCTTTACATGCATCTTCACAACTTTGTCAATCGAGACAGTAACAGGTCCAGCCTTCCTCTGACTATTCAAGCATTTGCTATGCCCGTCCGCTCATCTATCAAAGATGGCAACTAACTTCAGACCCGCACTGATCATCGTAGATCTACAAGAGGATTTCTGCCCTCCAGTTCGTTCCCGTCCCCCCGCTTCAGTCATTCCGATCCGCGTCACTGATAGTGAGAACAGAACGGCTCCCTCGCCGTTGCAGAAGGTCGCGATATCATTCCCACAGTCAACAAACTTCTCTCTCTCCCTTTCGTACTGAAAATCGCAACCAAGGACTGGCATCCCCAGGACCACATCTCGTTTGCATCAAATCATGCTGGCAAACAGGCCTTTGTCGACACGACCGTGATAGTCAATCCGTCCAACAGCGCCGAAACCTACGAATCCCGCCTTTGGCCCTCCCACTGCGTACAGAACACGCCTGGTGCGAAACTCATTCCCGAGCTTGATATCGGTAAGGTTGATCGGGTGATCGAGAAGGGGCAGTGGAGGGAGGTGGAGATGTATTCTGCGTTCTACGATCCGTTGGAGCAGCCGCGGTGCAGCGATAGTGGGCTGGCGGATGTTTTGAGGGAGGAGGGGGTGAGTGATGTCTTCGTGGTGGGATTGGCGTTTGATTACTGCGTAAGGGCGACTGCGTTGGATAGTGCGAAGGAGGGCTTTAGGACCGTGGTTGTGAGTGAGGGCACGCGAGCTGTGGATCCCAAGGACTGGGAAACAGTTGTGGGCGTGTTGCAAGAGAAAGGAGTGGAGGTTGTGAGGGTGGATGGTGAGGAGGTTGCGAAGGTAGGGAAGCCCGCGGGCTTGACTTGAAATTTGGGAAATATGAGTCGAGTATTTCGGAGTGGGAGCTGATGATTAGATCTCTGCTTCACAACATCATGATGTTGATTACACCGCTGGAACGGAGTTGGGCAGGGTTACGATCAGCCCTCTTCATCCATTAGATCTGGATTCATACATTTGGACACTTCAGATTCTTGGAAAGCACCTTCAAACTCACAAATTGTACTTCCGATACAGAGGATCTAGTTTCTCAAGGTTGGAATATGTTGGACCATCAGCGTAATATATTTAGAAAACTGCGCAATTAGTAACTAATAGTTGCTCCACGGCAGATCAATTTTGAGTTGCCACGAGATAGTATTTGATCGTCTCGATCCGTTCTGTAGCAGAGATAAAACTCTGACCATGAATGCCTACGAATGCCTGTGCAGCTTTGGACAAGCTTCTCGGGCTCGTCGATTGTGTGCTGAGGACTCCATATTGAATCCAAAGCCGGAACCATACTCCTCTTTCCCCCTCCGTCCATAAGTACCATCATCATAACATTATCCTCGTTCCGCTACTACGCTTTCTTTGCTTCCTCCTTCTCAACCCATGGGTGTTTGATCGTCAAGCACCAGATATCAAGATAATCACAAATGGATACAATAACGTCAACCTATTCTCAATTAGTCCATGCCAAACGCCCATGTTGTATCTACTTACCACGAAGCTACCATAAACTCCAATAGCTATCCCCAACATGCAGAACACATATGCAACCTGGTATCCACCATTTCCCAATGCGCTCGGCCATCCGACGCCGATATTCTTCTGTAAAAACGGCCCCAGGGAATCGAAAACTCCATATGCAATGGGTAGGACCAGAACGTTATAGTAAGGGAAGTCGAGCTTGACAAGATGGGCGGTGATCATTTGGCCGACGGAGTAGGCATTGACGAGACCGGCGAAGAAGACGAAAGGGACGAGGTGGTTATACAGAATCTCGGGATTGAGCCAGAGATAGGCTGGAATCAAAGTCCAGGTGAAGAAGAATGGAATTAGGCCAAGTAAAGCACCACGAGATTTGTCGCCACGGCCACGACGTACTTTGATAACATTGAGGGCCCTATAACGTAGTTAGGTCCCTGTGTTTGAGGAATGATACGTATAGTTACGACTTACGACTGGACGGTATTGAAGACGAGAACGCTACCTCCTTGTATCATGTACCACTCGTTGAAAGGGAGCTGATATATGTATTCTGGTATAAAGGCGTAGTTTGGTATACCAAAAGTCTCGAACATCGATTGCTGCCAGAAGCTTGCTCCACCTTTGATGGCTGTGAAGGCGTAGACCATGGTCAAGATGGCAATTCCTTCCACGGGTCCGGAGACTAGCCCGAGAGTGAGGGTCTTTGTGTGGTATTCGTCCCAGGTCTGTACGTAGAAGGTCAAGAGCGCTGAGGCACATGGTGTTAGTAGCTGATCAATATGCTAGCAGCAGATACTTGCCCCCGAACAGTGTCATAACAGTCTTCCATCCCATTCCCAAGTTTTGCGAGGCTGCAAATATAAGGACTTCGAGCGAGGTATTGACAGCATCAACGCCGTGGTCGAAGAGCTCGCCAAGAGGGCCGCTCTGGTGTGTCCGTCGTCTGCCAGCACACATTAGCATCTGCGAAGACATTTTTGGAGAGATAATTTAACTAACGCTTGTGACCCGTCAACGGCATCAAACGTCTGGTACAAGAACAAACCCACAGCCCAACTTGCGTACACCCACGGCGGGCAGTCCTGATCCAAGGTCGGATTATACCATAATAAAGTCAGAATGTTAACGATTACGAAACTAAATCCACTGAGAGTGATCAAGTTCGGGGCCATCCACATAGGGAAGCATTTTATGACGAGGTTGGTGTAGAAGGGCTTCAGCACATAACGCGAGAGCAGGGAGTGGTCGACGCCGGAGTATTTGTACTGTTTAAGATTTGGAAGGTCTTGCTGCCGCACGTAGACCATGATTACGGTTGTTAACGATGGTGCTCGACGAGAGGGGGAATATGGTGTGTTGATTGAGGTTATCGAATCCTAAGCAGCGAGTCGCGAGAAATCCCTGAAGGACGCGACGCCAAGACCACAACGTCATTCAGCCGAACTCGAGGATCTGTCGCTTAAATAAGGAGGCATGAGCGAAGCGAGATTGTCACTGCTATTTACCCATTAACAAAAATTTTGAAATTTTGAATAGGGATCAGAGAGGCAGTTGATATTTGAGCAAGGAGGGGATAGGTGAATAGAAGCGGCTAATGTTAGTCAAGGGTCTGATCCCTGTCTAAGTACCCGGGGCCGTACGACTGACAGCTTCGTGCGGTTTCTCCTTTGTTAAGATTCCGTACGTTTGCTTTCACACCCACTTATTGATAGACATTTTATCCGGCCCATATCTTTGTTCATGCAGATACTGATAGATAAAGAAAACTATTTCACAGAGACTGAAGATAGGAATACAAGGTGTATAATGCTGGTGGTACCCTGCTGTAAAGTGTCCACCTGTACATTTATCTTTCTTAAACATCATATTATAAGCCTCGAGTTGTCCTTATATAGCTAGACCGTACATCCTCCTTCTCACCACACTCCTACGAACCATTCGTTCTTTGCCAATACAGCTGCATGGAAACGTTAACATGAACAACTCTAGGGTATCACACGGCAACTTTCCCTCTCCAACCAACTCAAGTGGAAATGATACCAACACTTTCCCGAGTATGGAATATACATATGATCCGGATAATTTCGATTGGGAGGCATTTGAATCTTTGGCAGATCCATACACAACTATGTTAGGGGATTCAGAAGATTTCAACTTGGCTACTTTACCAGCAGCATCTGACAGGACCACCCCCGCTTACTACGATACCTTGCAGAACATAGACTTGAACCCTACTATATCATATCCCCACGACACGGTAGAACCAGATGAAGCAGGACAAGTTAATCTGTTAGATAAAAATGTTGCTACTTTTGCACCATCTAGAGTCTACCAACCTCACCCCCTTCCGCCAATTATCACTATTTCAGTCCCAAAAGAAAAAGGCAGCTGGAATGGTCTCTCTGAGATGCCGACTTACGGTTCTAACTTGCAAGCCCCTGCCCCGATTTTGAAGCTACCATCTTCGACTGCGCCTCGATCAACGCCAGATGGACAGTACTTAAATCCCGTCCTCAACTCTTTCACCAATCCAAGCACACCTCTCCGAGTCATCGACACGTATAAGTACCCCTTTGAAGATGAGCTTCAGGCTGCGCTCGAGAGAGAGCTTGTACACCAGACTGAGCTAGCAGCCAAGCAGGAGTTAGCAGAATTTTATCAAGCAGAACTCCAACGTCGTCGTGAATCGAAGGAGGCCCTGGAAGCAAAACTTGCAATAATCCAACAATCCCTCCCTGAGCCACCCACACCAGTCCCAACACCCGCAATAGATGGGACTAGGACGCCAAGGAATAAGCGTCCTATAAATATCCGTAGCACAGATCCAACAAAGTGGTACAGACCACTACCCGCGGTGCCCGTATCATGGGGAAGCACTACGACCACGGGAGAGTTCCCCTTTACCTATACAGAGAGCGGAGAATTAGACCCCCGGCGCACGTACGAAGTCGAGCAAATCAGCGAATATATCGCTTACCAGAGGCCGAAAATATGGGTGCAAACGGTACCCGCAGATAGCGGGCGCCGGTATCCAACCAAGACGTCCGACAAGTGTCGCTTTGCATCTTGTCCCGACATGTTCCGCACAATCCGCAAAGGCGACTTTCGAGTTGCCTTTGACGAGCAGCCCCTAAACAGCAAGACAGATCCATTCCATAACGCCGGGTATGTTCATCTCTACTGCCTCGAGAAATTCCTCGACTTCCCGGCCCTTTGCAAGGACTTTGATGTGCGACCAGATACTCGGGTGTTGCTCGAAGGCAGAAACAAGATGGCAATCACTCGTGATCATAAGAGCATGAAAGATATCGTCTTGAGGTTCATCAAAGACTCTGATCCTTGGAGTGAGTTCGGAGTCGAAAAGTGTAGGCCAGCGGAATATTACGACTATACCCTATGCTCGATGCTGACGAAAGAGCATCTCGCAAAGCAGCCCAGACATATTCAAACGATCCGCGAGCAACGTGGGGGTAATACTATCGATAGACATCAGAACAACTTAGATGTTTACGTCACAATTCAAAATGAGCTCAAGAGCGCTAGTCTAAGTAAGCAGACTGCGAGAAAGCTGAAAGGTAAAAGGAAAGACAAATCCGACGATAAGCGAAAGAGGCGAGAAGATGACAGCGATGAAAGTGGACTAGATGAAACTGTTCTACAGAGAGCTCCGACTAACTTCGCTCCTATGAGTAAGAAACCAAGAATATCATCTAATCATGAGGGTCGTAGCTCAATATCAGAGCTTAAAAGATGGATGGTCGGAAGTTGAATCAGTTGATTATAATGCCACGGATGGGAAAATCAAAGCTATGCTGGCGCAGCCACAGAAGCGTATAGGAATGGCATGTCGACTAGAAAAAAAGTGAAGATGTTATATTAGGAGCATTGAAGCTTGGTATAGATAGATATCGATACATGAATGCATATGTAAGTGCCACTGGGCTGTTGAAGCCTTTAGCGAGGTGGCCAAGATCTTCAATTGGATGCACGTGAATGAACGCGCGGAGAATGGCCCAAGGAATCAACCCCGCTTCCCCGTCGTATTTCGGGTCCCAAGGACCTTCACACGAGTCAATTGTATCAGTTTGTATGACGGATTTATGAGTGTCGTTAATAAAACAGTTAACATAGATCTAAAAACATACTGTAGCTCAACTATTATCCATGGAAAATATACTTATGTACATGTGAAATCGACTCGGAATGGCATGGCAATAAATATTAACCTTTGCCGAGCTGTTGTGGTGAGGCCATTTTGTCCGATCTCGGCGCCTAGCCTAATTGGCCCTAGCGCGTGCAGAATCTAATCAGATCGATCAGATAACTCGACAATCCTCCTCCCTCTTTCATTTGCTCCAACATTTTCCACACATCCAGCCCTGAGAAATCGTGTTTGCAGCTTCATTACCTCTGGATGGTTTCTATGCCCTTGATTGTCGATTCATCCAACGAGCCTTACTCTATTCTTTGCATTGTCTCACTTGCAAAATCTTCAGTACCTGCCTAGCCGACATGGCGTCACCTGCAGTGTCGACACCCTCATCCGCGGGCTCCCCTGCGGCAATTGCTCCAGCTCCGCCAACCCTCGCAATCAAGAGCATCAATGCCGTGAACATGAATGGCTTCTCTCCTACTGCCGGTACGCCGACCATGGTGACGCGCAAGGAATGGATTATCCCGCCACGACCGAAGCCTGGTCGAAAGCCTGCGACTGATACCCCGCCCACGAAACGCAAGGCTCAGAATCGAGCTGCTCAGCGAGCCTTCAGAGAGCGACGTGCCGCTCGGGTTGGAGAGTTGGAGGAACAATTAGAGGATGTTACCAATGATCATCAGAGGCGGGAGTCGGACTTGAGGAGCAAGATTGGCAAGCTCGAGGCGGATATCGAGAGATTCAGTGGGGAGGTTCAGTCGTGGAGAGTGCGTTGTGATACCCTGGATCGGATTGCAGAGTACGAGAGGAAGGAAAAGGAGGCTGCTCTAGCAGAATTGTCATACCTGAGGAATGGCGCGCGAACAACTGGAACAGATGCTGTTCCTCTTCCACCTCGACATCTTCGACATCACGAGCCGAAGGTCCCTCAGTCACCGGTATATACTGCGCCCGAACTCGAGCCTGCTGCACTAGGATGCGGAGGATGCACCTCCACCAGTAATTGTGCCTGCGTTGAGCAAGCCATGGCCATATCTACGTCGGGTTGTGGCAAATGCAGTCCAGATTCCCACTGTGAATGCTTGGAGGAGACCATCAATGCGGCCAATGACTTGCCACAGCTGGATTTGAAGAGACCGCATTCGCCTACATCAGATAACTATGTCGACAAGCGTCAACGGTATTCGGAACCATCCACCCCGCTCGAAGTTGATTTTACAGCACAGTTTTCCTCCAAACCAATCCAATCCCAAGAGGTTGTCATCCACACGCGGAACCGAGAATTGGGAGAATCGTGTGGCTTCTGCGAGGAAGGCACTTACTGCATGTGTGCCGAAGCTGCTGCCGCCGCCGCTAACGGTGCTCATCAAGACCGAGATGAAGAGAATCGACTGGCACCGCTCCTGAACGAAGTCACCCCACCACTATCTGATACGGATGCCGATGGCCCATCGAGGAAGCTGCCGTCCCTCCAACCAAACCACATGCATCGGCCCCTCGTCTCAAACTCATCTCCAAATTCTTGTGTCAACGGCCCTGGGACATGTCAACAGTGCCAATCCGATCCCAAGTCCGGCCTCTTCTGTCGCTCACTTGCAGCTATCCGCGCTGCAGGTGGCAGTGTTCCTGATGGATGCTGTGGAGGTAATGCTGGCGGTAGTGGATGCTGCAAATCACTCCCTGTCGCTACTCCGTCTCAGCCTCCTCCAAGTCTGTCATGTGCAGATACATACAAGACTCTTGCTACACACAAGAACTTCGATCAAGCTAGTGATGAGCTGAGTACTTGGCTTGGGAGATTGCATGCTACGCCCCCAACTCACCCTGGTCGTGCTCCGATGGAGGTTGAAGCCGCCAGTGTGATGGGTGTCTTGAAACTTTTTGATCGTCGATTTGGAAGAGGTTGAGACTTGGCGGGAAGCAGATGTTATTACACATTGCCGATGGTAGACTACCATTGAGAAGACTACCACGTGGTCTTGTATCATTGACTTTGAACTCAACGCAAAGTCGATCCAACTTACAGAATGTCTTCTTACCCGCCAAAGGAGGAAGACTGGTCGGGCGTTTCCGATCGAAGTACAAAATGGATGCCAATTGAGTAGAGTGCCGTCAGTTAGGCTCACCGGGTCACCCCTCTCATGATAACAGCGTTTGGTGGAGTAATGATGTATTGATTGTACATAGTATATGAACATAGCACGCCACCCTCTCAATAGCAGGATAATGAATTATAAAAGCTCATTTTTGTCACTTTCCTTAAACAGTGTTTATATGAGTTAGTTTCCTCTTTCAAGTTTCTGCTAGGGATATGGAATTCCCCATAAGCATTACTCTCCCGAGACGAGGGTACAGTATGCTCCAACAGCATCACGCAAGAAGGTTGATCGGAAGATTGGAGGGCGTACGAGGTGGAGAAGCATGGGGCGGAACGCTTTCACGATCGGCACATTACATACTGTAGGAGGGTAAGAGTCTGGAGATCGAGTGATTAAAGGTTAACGAAAGACACTTACAAGTTCTAACCCTACCACCACAGACCACAATAAGCACTTCGGTCTTTTAAGGTCAATAATCGTCAGTTTACTTCGAAAAATTCCTGATACACTGCTCTCTCCAATTTACTTCTTTCTTCACTGTTTATCCTAGACAGAGCGAAATTGAGATAGTAATATGACGAAAGAGAGTAATTGCTTGGGTCAATACCTATAGGTTGTAGGCCCTCTCTTATCCTAATCATCGTCAAGATAGTCGCAGATACGCCCTTAATCAGAAGCAGAACAGATTCCAACAAGGATAGTATTAATACATTATGTTCAGCAAGTATCCCTTTCCGAAGGGATTCACGTAGAGGCAGGTATGGGAGAACAGTATTTTCATTAGATCACTCAAGCTCGAATCTGCTGAGCA